>VRLP01004673.1:0-45774 GCA_009660295.1 Lophius piscatorius
TAAACAAGAAGAATAAAAGATCCTGGGGCGTTTTAAAGCGTGTTGTTCTATCCATCTGTTATTCCTGTTTCCTCTTGAAAAAAGAAACATTAAATTGAACGTGCACAGTTCTAATGTGCACAGTTTTCTCAGTTGGTTAGAGCGTGATGCCAGTAGCGTAGGTTTAATCCCTGGACCCGCCATTGCATTTAACAGGGTCCATGGGGAGGTCTCTGAGCCCCAGTTTGTAAAACATCATTATCAGATACATATATTTGTACAGAAAAGTTATCCAGTAACTTAAAACACTTTGGATTTGTAATTTTAGATATTTTTTCAAAGTCCTACCTCTTACCTTATCAACTTGAACGATCAAAGAACGTCTTCCTCTAACATCGACAAGTTCATTTACCAGCTGGTGAGAACTTCTTCAGAACCGCTCTCTGCTGACACACAGGACTCTAAAGCAAGACTCAAGTAGAAACTCGGTTCTAAAGAAAGTGTTTGGTAAATCGCGTGGCTGTTGCTGATGAAGCAATAAAGTTGCAGGAAGGATCAGGTTCAGAGGGACGTTTCATCGTGCGCTGGTCCTGGACCAGCTCTTGGTTCTGCTGCCACAGGCTTAGACTACCTCTATTTCTATATCATTCATTGCAAAGTCATGCCCCATAATTCCACCTCTGCCTCTATTCCCTCCCCTGAGTCCTTGTGCCCGGGACTCTTTGTGTCCTATCACCCCACAGGCTCCCAGGGATGGTGGTTGTTCTGGGTCAGGGTCACTGGCTTTACTGAGCCCCTGGATCGTGGCCGCTCCTATTGCCGAAGCCCCGCTGGACGCCACCTTCTTCTACTATCACTAATAATCATATATCCAATACTTAGTACCAGTACTACTATTGTATATGTATATAGTAGTACCACTGCTACTGTATGTACTTTAACACATCACCACATACCATCATCATTGCTAGAACTGTAAACAATGTGTTTATTTTAGCACTTTGAGATTTGATCCAAATGTAAAGTGCATTATAAATTAAATGTATTATTATTATTATTATTATTATTTTTGTTGATCTGCTCTGTACACCAACATCAGACAATCGTCTGTCCATCCTGGAAGAGAGATCCCTCCTCCGTGTCTCTTCCTGAGGTTTCTTCACTTTCTTCCTTGTTAAAAGGCTTTTTTGGGGGAGTTGTTCCTGACCCGGACCGAGGGTCTAAGAACAGATTATAAAGCCCATCGAGGCCAATTGTGATTTGTGAATTTGGACTTTACAAATAAAACTGACTTGACTTGACATCCTCTGAGGGGAAAACCCTTGTTTTTGAGGCAGGAGCAAAACGGGAGATTAGGACACAGACAAAGGTTCAAACGGTTTATTCCAACTGAAGCTGACTCTGGTGGTGGTGTGTTTGGGGGGAGGAGATGACTTGATGCTTCAAAACTCCAGCAGGAGCAGAACAGAGATGGCAGGTCATCTGACAAAGGTACTGAAGCTGGGAAAAATACATGGATGACTATAAAGATCACACAAAGGAATAATCAGAGAGCCTGAGCACGCCATACTTCAAAAGTAGGCTAAAAAGGGAGGCCCATGCCGATCATTTCTTCATCCACACTCGTCTCTTTTGCTTTCTCATGTTCGATTGCTACCGTTAATGTGTCTACGTTACCCTCAGGCGTGTTGAAACATAATTTTACCATCTTGTGCAGCAAGTTTGAGATTGTAGAGAAGATCATGTGTTGAGATTTCTTCTGACGTGTGATGACAAAAAGCCCGGTTTCAGTTAACCTGTGAAAGATGAACAAAGTCAGTCCTAAATGGATTCAGTGGAATAAACATGGGACACATGAAGGATATGATGACCGGGAACATGTATCATTTTATTATAGATTCACTGACCCCCTCATCTCACTGTAAAGATGAAGCCCCCCTGGTGGAGCGCTAACACAGGAGCACCTGATGGTGGAGAGTTGGGTGGGGAAGGAGTTGGGGGTGTGGATGGGGGGGGTAGTGGTCAGCTTTAAGTAATGGCTGCCAGATGTTTTGCAGGGAAAAATTCTATTCCTGCTGTAGTCATAGATCATGTTCTACAACTGACTGCACTTAAAGACGGGAGACGTGAGGAAGTGTGTGGTTCTACATGTGTGTGTGTGTGTGTGTGTGTGTGTGTGTGTGCCTGTAAGAAAGAGAGAGAGAGAGAGAGAGATGTTTTTGATGTTAGCTATTATGGGAGTTATTTTCTCATACACATATGATAAAAGATCTTAGTTAAATGTCCGAGTTTGATTTAAAGGACTAAACGTTGATTTATTTTTTTTTCATTTTTGTTACATTTAGTTTTTATTCCTCGGAGTAACAAACAATTTACATTCTATTTACAGTTATAATTTTATTCAATTATGGATGAAAGCGTGGGTCTTCAACCTTTATGGAAGTATTTACATGGATTATCGAATCATTTACATATTAATAAATATAATCTTCAATTTTCTTTTGGGCCCACATTAAAATGAGAAATTATTTAATTCTATTTAAATTCTTAAAAATGGGGATTGGCAATGAATCATCATTTGGTGCTGTCCTGATTAACGACCCCATACCCCTCCTTTTGTCATTACAATATATGCAAATGAATAATATTGAAGTTCACTCCCTTTTCTCTGCAACCATATGACCACTCACGCATTTCTCCTCCAAAATCACATCACCTATATAACTTTATTTAGCTGGCACCAGGGTTGTGGATTGAAATAAATGGTATAAACATTACGTGACTTTCACTAAATTCGACCTAATAATAGAAGAAATAGGCTGTGATGATTTATTTTTGTGTGTTTATTTTTAGATAACAAAAAAGTAAAGACTCAAAATGTATTTTATGAAGAAAAATTCCTCTTCCGAGTTTATCATGAATAAAATATGCTATTATAAAAATTAAGAGTTTTGTATGGAGCAGGATTAGAAATATATATGGCGATGTACATTTTTTATTTTTATTTTTACGTGTGACTTCATTCTAAGACTTTCGGCTTTATTCTCAGAATTATGACTGTAAACTCAGAAGTCCGACTTTGATCATAGAATTCTGACTTTATTTGGAAAATCCTGATGTTAATCTCAGAATTCTGACTTTATACTCAGTCAGTCAGAATCTTGAGAATAAAGTCGGAATTCTGAGATAAGAGTCAGAATTCCCCAAAAATATATTTTCCTTTAGCCAGGAACCCTAATCCTCTTCCATAAGGTTTCGAGTTTAATAGCTTAAACATGTTCTGTTCTGTTGCATGTTTTTTTGTATGTATGTATATTAATTTGTCATGAAAAACAAACCCTGTCTTATCAAATATGATATAAAAAATAGCCCTTTTACAAGACAAAATATATAGATTTTTTTTCTTCAAATAAAGTCCCTAGTTTCAAAATATTAAAATAATTTTTTTTAATTGTTCAGGCATTACAAGGTCATACAATTACTCATAGTGCAATACTTGAGTAAATGTACTTAGTTAAAATACACCTCTGGAAATGTAAATATAGAATGTCTTATTTTCAGAAGTTTACAATAAAGGCAAACCCTCCAACACTGAGATGTGAGGGTCTGAATAGCTGTGTCACTTTCTCTACCTTCCTTCTCCTTGAAGGTCGTCAGTCATTTTTGCAGCTGTAGCTTCAACAACTGTTTCTCCATCTTTATTTTACTTTTTTTTAAAAACTTTTATTCAACATGGAAGTCTCGTTGAGATCAAGAATGTCTTTTGCGAGGGAGACCGGCAATGTAGCAGCAAATCTGCAACAAATACAACTTGTACACCAAAAAGAAGAACATGTCTCTATCCACACGTTCTTTATGATGCTTTAAAATTCATCAATTGATTCAAGGGAATCCAAACTTTGGTCACTTTGTAAGTTTCTACAATCCCAGAATTGCTCAGAGTAGAAAAAAGCAGTTTGCAGTAAGGTCTAATGTTTGTTTTTATAGTAGTAATAGATTTGCATTGCTTGTTGTGTTTTGTGTTTTAGTGTGTTGGGTTCTATGTTTTAGAATGTTTTGTTATGTGTTTTACAGTTTTTAAATATTGTCAGTCCCAACAAAAGCTTAACGAACAACAACTGCACATTAACTATGTACTATATATATATATATATATATATACACACATACACTACAAGCCCTGTGTACAGTGTATCAGTTTAATTTTATTGAATTGTTACAGCGCCAATATCCAACCCACCTGTCACATAAGCTAACCGAAAATAAATAAAATAAAATAACAGCACACTTTCTATTATTGTCTCCGGATATGCGTAATTTTTTTTTTTAGAAACATTTGTGTTTTAAAGCACAGAAAGTCCAGATTTATGACATATATCATAAATACTTATTTAAGGCTGAGCTCCCTTTAACTACTTTTTATGCACACGTGTATAAATTATGCAATCATGTCAGGACTGCCCTTTTTACATATCAAGTTTTATGTAAACAATTAACCCCAAGAGTTCAACATTGCAAAAACAAAACCAAAAGAAACAAGCAAACACAATATCATGTCTGGAGTGCATATTTGTTAACCACCTTATTTGTAAACATTTTTCATTTATTCGAACGTATCTAATCCCCTAGATTCATAACGGCTCCCTCTGCCTTCAAACTCAGGACTAAATCCATGTGTGTTTTATTCCTTTTTCAGAGCAGTGTTCAAGTCAACTAAATCCTGAAGTTTCAATCCGGCAGATGTTGAGGCGCCATCTGCTGGGTTGTTTATAGAATTGTTTACAGTGTATAAGACGGGAAGGAGCATGTCATGTAATAACTGATCGGACTCTGGTTTCAGTTACGTTCTGTGTGATCTATTTACTAATGTAAATACATCTAAACAGGAGGATGAATGATGTAACCGTGAGAATTAAGAGTATTGTTATATAAGTTCAAACTCCTCCATATACTGTTAAAATGACCCTGATCAGTTCCTTTCCTCACAGCTGGTCCAATTCGGTCAGTCGTTGGATCAAAAAGCATGTGTTGGGTTCATAGATATTAGCAATGGTCAGATTAGTTTTGTTGGTAGAAGTATTTAAAGGGCGCATTATTCAGATAGTAGGTAGCACTGTTGCCATGGAAACAATCACATAATCAGTGATAGCATTAAGAATAATGAGAGCTAGACCGAAGTTTTCATGCCCGGCACTATATCGCTGAAAAGTCCCCAATCCCCTGCATTGTACAAGAAATCCCCCTGATTGAACCCCTTAAATAAAAGGTGCAGTTTTATCTAAAAAACAAGTGTTTAGTAAAACAAAAAAGCTCTGATTAGAAATGATGATAAACACAAGACAGATATCCTTGAGTCGATTTATATGCACCCAATTTGGACTAAATCTGACCAACGTTCTGGAAGTCATAACCGAAAAACAGTTTTTCGTGGGACAAAAGCTCCCACTGGTGAATAAAAAATAAGTTATTAGAGTAATTTATGACATCTATCAGATAGATCTCCTTGAGTCGATTCATATGCACCACATTTGGACAAAATTAGACTAACAGTTAATAATAATAATACATTTAATTTATAACGCACTTTACATTTGGATCAAATCTCAAAGTGCTACAAGGTAAAAGGAGTTGAGAATTTATGGTCTGAAAACTTCTGGAGATAAAGCTCTGACCTAAGCTGACCTATTCCAAAATCAATCCAGTTCTTCCTCGCTCTAAGGTATGTGGGGGTATAACATTTGAAAAGATCCACGATATAGTTTTTGATTTGTCACATGAACACGAAGGATCTGCGGCGAACGTGGGTCGATGACGAGTCAAATAAATTCCGGAGTTTTCGGGGGAAATGAATATATTGAATTCTGGAAATCAGTCTACATTGAAATAATCTGGCAGAAAAATCCGCTAAAGGAGCAACAAGTGTAACGGAATTGATATGCTTATAAATCAAATCAAATTCATTTTGTGTCAATTAACAACAAGTGTTATATCAAGGCACTTTCCAAACTGAACAGGACTAGACTGTCCTGTTTAGTCATAATTTACAAGTATAGCCGGAATAAAAGAAGATTTTAATCAGTAATGAACTGATTGAGAGCCTGTTCTACTCCACCTTACCAAACAAAGGTGGAGAAGTGAGGGGAAGCAATAAACCCAATGGAAGAGGTGGGATAGGCTCCATCCCCCACGACCCTGACAATGACAAACGATCACGGATAATGAACAATAATGCTTGAAAGGGAGGAGCGTGCAATGTAAGAATGTCAAATCAAATTATTTTTTATAGCACATTTAAAAAGACAACATGAAGTTGAACAAAGTGCTTCACAGAAAAACAAAAACATATAAAACCGCAAAAAACAACACAGGGTTAATGAAAGTGCTGCGCAGCATATAAGACCACATAAGAAACACAAATTAAGAAAAAAACAATTAAGCAATTGTTTATGGAAGGCATACAATTGGATTAAGGAAACATAGCGAGACGAGATGAAAGCAGTTCGATTGTAAAAACAGATTTGGTTAAAAGGGGGGAGCCATAATGATAAATGGCCGCCAAAACTTCTTTAGACCGACTGGATCCAGTCTGGAAAAGCTGATGAGAAGAAGCAGAGACTTAAACTCTGGTGGTAGAGATGTTGATGATCTGAGGTCATTCAAGAGCTTAGATGTTCCCAGTGTCTGACACTGGGAAGACCCGGTCAGCCCTAAGGGCCAGTCTGGATCTCTGCAGAAGTAGAAGCCGTTGATCCAGTGATCCCAGCTGTAGATTTAGAGCATATGGACGTAGCAGACCTGAGAGGTACGCCGGGGCTCAGACCATTTAAGCATTTAAAAACCAAACAAGAGACTCTGTGATTAATGCTGAACTGCACTGGTAGTAAAGAAGCCAGGATGGGTGAGAAACGTCACGCGTGTGAGTTCCTGTCAGGAACCCACTGCAGTCTTGATATAAGCGACTGGTCCATTCTGACGTACAGTGAGTTGCAGTTGTCCAGCCTAGAAGTAATCAAACTATGAGTAATCTTCTCAAGGTCTTTGAAAGAGAGGAAGGCTTTGACCTCAGCTAAAACTTCTTCTGCTTTGTCTTTTGGCTGCTCCTTTTCAGAGTCGCCACAGCGGATCATCTGTTCCCATCCATAGTCACCGCGGGTATCCTGCTGGCCAACAGAACCAGTGATGGTATTTGTTAACCTGAGCCAAAACGAACCCAGCAGGTGAATCAGTTTCGTGTTCAGCATATTGATTTGGCATAGTTTTTACATCTCATGGCATTCCTGATGCAACGCTCCCCATTTATTCAAGCCTTGGATAAATGGGGAGTGGTACACTGATTTGGGACCACATTAATCAAAAATAACCCTGACATTTCTTTTCTGTCCTAGATATCAACAACGATGCTTTTTTTCTGATGCGTACCCAAACTTAGTCATCATTAAAAAGTAATAATCTCGTCAAAATGACAATTATTTTGTCTTTTAGTTATAATTGTGATGTAGGCGGCTGTCGTCTGAATGTACAATGATCAGCTATGACGTTAAAATCACCTTCCAACAGTGAAGTGTTAGGCAAACTGAAACGGCTCTGTGATGTCACTGTGTGTTCTGATACCAGTTATTAGAACTACCATTAACCTTTTCAACAATTTGTGCTGCTGCATATCTTCTATTTTTGATCAGACAACACTGGCCAGTCTAGTTTCCCATGACCCTGTCACCGGTTAACCTGTTGTCCTTCCTTTGACTTTCGTTCACTTAAGGTACTTTCCACTGCAGAGTGAGAACACCCAACATGACGTGCCGTTCTGGAGATCCTCTGACTCGTCTTGAGTCGTCTCAGCCATCCCAATTTGGTCAAGACACTCAAATTGTTACACTTGACCATTTATTCGGATTCTATCATATCACCTTAAGGGCAAAATGTTCACCTGCTGGCTAATATATCCCAACAACTGGCAACCGGTGCCATGGCAACCGGTGCCATGGTAACCAGATAATCAATATCACGTTGACCTCATCTGTCAGTGGTTATAATGTTATGCCAGATTGGTGTAGAAACAAAACACAGCAAATGTGTCTCCGCTCTACAACAAATTACAACAGGCTGCATGATACCACCAGAAGGTGGCAGTAATGCACCTAAAAGCAGTTTGCTGACCTCCATCAGGAAGAAGAGGGAGAATGACATGAAGAAGGAGAAGAGGAGGGCAAATGAAAAGAAGAGGAGGTACAAGTGGAAGAAGTTGACCTGATCACAAAATGACAGGTGGCAATAAAATAAAAGTGTGAAAATACATGAGATTTTAAGTTGATTCTCAAAAATAACCTTGACATTTGTTCAAGCTATATCAGTTTTAACTGTCGTTTTTTTAATGCAACATTTAAAAAAAACATGTCAACAAATGGCTGTATTTTTTGTACAAATCACTTTGTTAAACAGAAATTTAAAAAAAAAGTTTATACTTTGTGGCTTTCATTCTTTCTTCCTTCTCTCTGGCTGTAATGTTTCGGTGTATTGACAAATGTGGGTTAATATGGGACAGTATTTCACTGCAGCCGTGTTTGTGTTCTCAGCCATGAGAGTACTGACTCACTAGTGACCCAGTCCTTCATGTGAGCATAAAGCAGCTCGTTGGGGTTCATGTCTAAAGTGCTACAGCAGAACCGGTGTTCAACATCTACTGGGGGGACAGAACCAACACTGTAGCTGAAGAAACAAGAAAACATGACATTGTATCGTCTTTATGGTACCTGCACTATTTGGTTCTTTCCTGTCCTTCTCAGACGTTCATCCTGTTAGTCCAGCAGGCCTTAAGACACCCGACGAGTCCAAAAGACAATCTAGTTTATTTTCTTAACTGAAATATAATAATGTATACCAGGAATGGGTTAAATGCACAGAACCAATTTATGCTATGTTGTACCGCTTGTATGATATCTGACAAATAAACGCTTCTTCTTCTTCTTCTTCTTCTTCTTTTTTGGGTTTTAATTGCAGTTGACCTTATCCTTGTCCCAATTTTCGCACTTGTGCACTTGGGTCCTTCAGTCGCGCTCTCTCTAAGGTGTGCAAGACCGTGGGGGTGTCCCAATTCTCTAGTTTTGTTTTCCATGGGTGCTAGGTAGCGCCCTCATGCACCCATAATGCACCCCTCCCGCAAATCTGCATAAGATCGAACTCCACCCAAGGCTATTACCCAGAATCCCTATACTGTAGTGACCTTACAAATAGCAAGCCGGTAGGAGCAACATTTGACAGCGGAACGGTGGAGAAGAAATATCTTTTTAACTGTAAATTTAAATTATTTATGTCAGAAATTGACATTCATGAGCCGTAATGAGTGTGTGTACGCTCGAATGCTAAAACAGATATCCTTTATTACAGAACAAAGATATGTTTAATATCAGCATACATGACAGTTTTCACAAACGTATACTTTTAGGGACCGACCGGACGATGTTTGATTTGAATAAGTTCTGGGCGGCAGCAGGACCGCCAACAGTTGGGCAGCTATGGTCAGCGCCATGTCTGGTCTCCTAGATGATCCAAAGAGAAGTGACGTAGGTATGTAGCGTATACTAACTTGTCCTGATTCTGCGCTTAAATACTTCGGTCCCTTTTGCACTGACGCCCCTAAGTGCACATTTCCTCTAAGTCACACAAGTGCGCACTCCGACGAAGACCTTGGGCCGTTGTGTGAGAATTGGGACAAGGGCATTCTTTACGTTGTGTAACTACCCACTGAGGCTTTAGTCATTACTGTTCATGGTTTTTTCACCGGCCTTCATGGTTCAGGCTCATACACAATGCTGTCGTTTCGAAAAACCTAATCAAAGCCTGTCTTCCTTCCATTGAGTTCCCTGATTGTAGCAAATCTCCAACCCTGCTCAGTGTCCAAATACTTGCTATCAGTTTCCCTCTTGCCTCTTCATGTTTTTTACATAAATCCAACCAGTTCGCTTTGCAACCTAATATAGCTTTTTTGGATTAATGATTTTCTGATTGCAGTTGACCCTTTTCCCTGACATCACATTTTCTACGGCTTCCTATGAGTCTCACTCTGGATGCTATTACAGTATAGGCTACGGTGCGTAAGCATAAGTTGAGTTCTAGCAGGAAAAAAAATTGGCTGGTAAGAGTGATAGTGTATAATAACTCAACAGTGATAGTGACTGTTGAGTTATTTCTTGGTTTATTCTGTTTTGGCTCTCGGGTTTTAGTTTGATGGGTTTTTTTCATCGTCCATCTCCATGTGACCTGTTTTACTTTGAAAGCATTGCTAATTGTTGTTTTTGATTAGCTTTCCACTTCCTGTCCTGGTTTTTTTTTTTTTTTTTAATCTATTTAACCTTATATTCCCTTTCGTTTAATTTTTGTGTTATTTTTGTCCTCCCTCCTGTCTATCTGTTTTCTTTGTGTGTTTCACATATATTCCTTCTCCCTCTCTGTGTCTTTCTTTTTCCTGTATTGCTTCTATTCTCATCTTGTGTGACTGTTCATCATGTTCACCTGTGTCTCCCCTTCAGCTGTGTCTCATTGTCTCATTACCTTGGTTTGTATAGTCTGTCCTTTTTGTTCCAGTTGGTCATTGATGGCTCGTCGTGAATTCCTTGTGGATTCCTTGTGGATTTCTTGGTGCTGAACGTGGCTTGTTTTTTTTTATTCTGCCTCTGCTTTTTGCATTTTGGATTGTTTGCCATATTGGATTGCCCATCATGTTTTTGACACTTGCCTGTTTGTACAGATTTGGATTTGGTTTCTGAGTTCCGACAGATAGTGTGCCTCATAGTACAAATGTTCTGAAATTATGCTACGTTGCCAAACTACCTAAATTTGAAATAATAAAAGATTTTGAAGGTTTATTTGGTGATAATATAAGATGTGGAAAACAGTGAGTCATCCGCATACATGCGTGTATGGCCCGATATGACTTATAAACACATCATGAATTACTTGGTTACAAAGCAGAGCGTTTAAATAGGAAGATTTCCAAGCTCTCAGAGTCTGACGGTCTACAACCAGTTTGTGTCTGGCTCACGAATGATGGCGGAAACCCAGAGAAGTATTCTGTGTCTCATGTCTTTGACAGCAAGTAGTTTGTCATCTAAGTGTGAGATTTTTACCAGAAATTTTGATCACATTCGTTTTTTAAGACAGTGATTTTACTGTCATATACATTTATATCACAGACATAAAGTAGTTTTTTTTTATATGAAATATATGTCTGTATCTAAAACAATGCTTTGTACGTGTATTAGTATACTTGTCATTAGCTAGCAAAATAACCTTGTTCTCTACATAATAAGACTTCCTGTCCTTACTGGACGGGTCGGTTCAATCAATCACAGCACATTATTCAACCATCATCAATAGCCAATAATAATCTTGATCCTGATTGAAAAGAAATAAAAGAAAGAGAGGCTAGTTCAGTAAGTGACAAAAGAAATTTTGAAAGTGAGGCTTCAATACGACTTAACTTTTACTTTTACAACGGTTAAATCTATACTATTGTCAACAAACATCACCGTTGTAATAAGTGATTTTAAATCCTGTCTGCACTGCTTGGTTTCTTGTTTGTTTAGCCAATAATATGGTGGCGGTCACATCGTCCTGCCCACTTTAGCTCAGATCACACAAGATGTATGTTAAAACCAAGATGGCAGCCGGCTGGCTAATACTTCTTTAGGGTTTAATCGCAATTTACATCCTTTTAGTAGAATCACTGTCTCCTTCTGGCTTTACTCCCTTCTTTTTCATCTTCGTTCTATTTGCTCTCACCCCTTACGTGATGTCATCTGAAAAGGGTCTATTTTAATTTCCTTTTCCTCTTTCAGTATGAGCTTTTGTTCCAGCATTTACTGGTCATTAAATGTTGAGCATGGTTGAGATTAATAATCAAATCCATGTGCGCTTTGAGCATTAAGTCTAGTTTTTGTGTCTGAAAATATTGTTGAAAACGTATTTGGCTTAGCTTGTGACTGCGGATAATAATTTAGCGTCTAATACTAAATGCAGAGCTTGTTTTAGGGAGATTATTTTTGTGTAATCGTTCATTTTTTCCTATTATTTTATTTTAAAAAAAAATGAAGATAATTAATATTTGGTAAATATATACGTTTGTGTGTGTTTCTGTGTGTGTCTGCCTGCGTGTGTGTGTGTGAGAGAGAGAGAGAGAGAAAGATCTTTACCTGCCGGCAGCTCGCTCACTGGTTATCCGCTCGTCCCGTCTTCACCTGAGGCCAGACTCAGGTCGTTCCATCTCCCGCCAACATCCTACCGACTGATAACGGAAATCAACGGATGATTGACAGCTCCATCAGATACTGTGGCCGTCTCATTTGTCAGTAACTGATCCCTGGAGGTCATGTACGTAATTGTTTCAGATGCAAACATGAGTGGGTTTATTCATTATTAGTCCGGGGAGAAACTATGTTTTAGCCCAGTGCAAACTTATTTCTGAAAGTGGAGCAAACAAGTCATTTAAAATGTCCAAAATAAGAAAATGGTTCTTTTTATTGACTTAATCCAACCATAACTCACATGTTTTTGGAGTGTGGGAGGAAACTAGAGCGCATGGAGGGAATCCACACAGACAGACTCCAGGTTTGGATTCAAACCTACAACTTTTTAAGGTTTAGTTTATGGTATAATTTAAGTTAAAAGTAATAAAATAAACCAAGAACTGATCTACATTAGGTTTTATCTAGTGGCCAAATAGAGCACCGCATTCAAACCCACAACCTATTTGTGGTGCTTCAACTTCCACAACAGTATGCAACCTAATTTGACTTGATTATTTAAATGACCTTAATGAATATAACTATCTTCTTTTATTATCTTCTTCTTCTTGAAATAATGGTTTTGCTCCACCGTTGGAAAACAGCTTGCATACATTATGTTGACTTTTTTTGTTTGTTTATCCGCTGCTTTGTTTTTACCCCATATACACTATCAAATTAAGCTTTTTTCATCATGCGAGCTGATTTATGCAGATGTAAAAAAAAAGTTTTTTAAATAAAGCTGAATTAATAGAATTAATAAATTAATATGATATTTACTGGTATGGTTGAATGCTGCCATGTTGGTGTGTTGCATTAGTTTCCATTTTATCGCACCTCATTCCACAGTGCTGTGTTTTATTATGTAATAATCTTGCTATCCAGTGTCAGTATGTAGGATTGTTGCACAGGAAGTGAGTTTTGTAAGTAATACAAATGTGAACACTTCACTGAAAACAAGAACATTCCTGAGCATTCCTTCAAGCTTTTCACAACAACAAACACGGCCGGCACCAGAAACCACCAGTTTGACCAATTACATCTCTCCATGTGACATTTTACATTTTTGAGGTGTTGCATGTTCCGCAGTGGGATGGACAATAAACCACAGCAAAGGCAGCAGAAACATACAGAAACATGATCAGATCTCTGCAGGGAGGGATAGACTTTGCTTGATTGACAGGGATCTGAGCTTACCCTCTGTAACAGGAGAACCAGCACAAACAGAACCGACAACAAGGTGAAAGCCTGAGAGGGAACAGAATGGTATAGAAGAATAGAGAATACATTTTATAAACACTTTTTGAAACGTTCTTCTTGATTACCAGATGGTGGTTCTTGAATTGGGATATAAGATACTCCTCTGTGTCAAAAGTGACACGATCTGTCACTGCAAGCAACAAATACAGCATGTTAGGGCGGCTGTGGATCAGAAGGTAGAGCAGCCGCCCACTCATCAGGAGGTCGGTGGTTCAATCCCAAGATTGAACCCTGTAGTGTCCTTGAGGCAGATACTGAACTCCGATTTGCTATCCGGGTGCCTCACAGGGGGAAAAAATAACTGCTCCTTAGAGTTGGTTTCAAATACAGATATTTTTTTTCACTGTACTTTACAATAGCTGTAAATGATAAAAAAAAATTTAAAAAATTAGAAAGAAAGAGAAGAGGAGAAAGAAAAACTATGGAAAAATTTATTTATTTAAATTATTTCATTGCATATTTTATTTCTGCATTTATTGATTTAATATCTTACACATCTAAATTTAATATAAAATTACAAATTGTTTGGTCAAGCATATTTTTAAAGAGTGAAAATGAAATCAGAAACGCCTTTTTTTCAGGATGAAATTTTGTATTTCATGTGAAATGGTCCATTTTAATTAGATTAGCTCAACCTTTTGGTAAAGCATTTTCTTAGAAAATGATTTGACCTTAATTAGACATTTTTTGCTCGTATCAAGTCGCATCATTCTATTTAGTAAATAATCACCTGCTTTAATATGCAGAAGAAAATCCTACTTATCGAATTGGACTTTCTCAATAGCTATTGAGAAAAGTCTGTGGACCCTTTGACATGTGGTGTCCCCCAGGGCTCCATCATTGGCCCCTTTACTCTATAGCATATACATGCTGCCACTGGGTCATATTATAAACAGGTTCAGTCAAGTAGCACACATTTTTCAATAAGAAAATGAGAGAGCAAACGTCCGCCAAGGCATAACCCAAGGTATTGTGATCAATGTGAATTAAAAGCACGACTTCATTATCCTCATAATGTTCCAAAAAGGCAACGATTATAATTTCAATAATGTGCAATTATTACTGTGCAGTATTTAAAATATGTTGATGCTTCATATGACTGAACTTTACTTTCTTTTGCTGCTATGCAGCTGTGGGACAATAAGTGCAACATGTTGTTTCTTTATATGACCGCCGCGGATATGCTGTTTTTATTATTTATCATGAATGGGAACAGATGTTTTATGAAACACCTAATTATGTGAAAAATGCTAATGGCGATGTATTCATTTAATTGGATGTAAGAACTTTCACTGAATGAAACAACCAACAGAGTTCACTTTGTATCTACGGGAGATTACAATAAACCATAATAATTGGAATAATTGGAATATTTTCCTGATTATGTAGACCAGATCAACTAAAACATATTCATGGTTTCAAGGTTTGTCTGTGTACTCCGAAGGATTTTCAAATTATAGTCATTAATTCAACCTTTTCCATGTTATATGTTAATATATGTTGAATTTAAATTGAATTGAAAAAATAAGAGTAAATAAATACAATTAAATAAATAGAAAAGTATCCCTTTAAAATGATGTAGCCATGTGAGTCATGTAAACAAATATTCGTTCTGTTTAATGTGCATTGAAAACATTCTTAATACTTCTAAAACTGTTAATCATTTATGGATGTCGATAAAGGCCATTATTTTTGGCCGTTATCTCATCACAACGAGTTAATGATCTCGTTACCACAAAATAACACGTGACTGTTTCCCCGGGTAAGTTGGTTAATTTTCTTGTTATCATAATGTCGACATTGCCGTTGCCGTGGCGACATCTCAAACATGACCTGATGTTAAGCAATGCAAAAAAAATATGAAAGAAACAGTGGAGGAAAGACAAACTGACAGCAATCTAGGTGCATTACATTCGCACATTTTGACTTCCTGGGTCGCCATGGCAACGTCAAAGAGCAGCTACAAAAGTTAGATCTTTCAGTGTTAAAGCATGATTTGAATCAAATCTAATGTGTTTATCAATAATGGAAGGTTTTATTCTGAGACACATAACTGCACGACACAGAAGTTAAGCACAGCCTAACAAACATGGGAAACGGCGGATGATATTCATGTTAAATCAGTTAATACAGTTATGGGACTCCTAACTAACGCTAATGAACACTCAGGAAATAAAAGTAAACGACCTGTATTTTTTAACAAACCCGAGAAAACAGTCACGATAATGAACTTGATATCTTGAGAAAACAGGCGCCTCTTTTCACGTAATAACAAGTTAATTACCTTGTTATTACAAGAAACGACCAAAATTAAAAAAAAAATCCACTGAAGCTGTTCCCGGCTTCCATAGATAATTAAATCTGTCAGGAAAATGAAACTTTTTCCTTTTGTTTTAAATGTTTTTTTGTTTTTGTGGTAAATTAAAATGAATTAAAACACAAAGAGAGTGAAAGAATTCAAAATGACACTTAGGATGGAAATGTAGTAGTACTATTTAACCCCTTTTAAATACTGTATGGGGCCTGTATTATTGACAAGCTGAACAACACAAACCTTAAAGGCGGTTGTGTGTTTTATTGGACTTTGTGAGTGTGTAGCAGAACAGCAGAAGGTGTAAGAAACCAGCTCAGTTGAAACCAGGTGGTGATTTATTAAATTCATGACACTGTTTACAACCTGCATTTTTTAGAATCCCACCACAATTTCACACAAAACACTTTGTCAACACTGTGACACCAATGACATTAAGAAATGAGAGAGAGAGAGAGAGAGAGAGAGAGAGAGAGAGAGAGAGAGAGAGAGAGAGAGAGAGAGAGAGAGAGAGAGAGAGAGAGAGTTCACATACACCTTGTCACTAAATCTACTCTATTGTCAGTCAGCAGAATGGCTGTTTTGGTCCCTCTAACGGCCACATTGCACATAAATATATTCTATTAAATAATGCAGAGCACGTCAACAACATCCTGTGTGTGTTTGCGTGAGCATGTGTGTTTGTGTGTTTGTGTGTTTGTGAATCTAGCAGTGGTATAAAGCTACTTTGCTCAGTGGCAATGCACACGTCTGGTAGAACAAAACTTTAGAGCTGTTTTTGACCATTTCTGAAGATGCCATTGATCCCCCCCCCCACCAAACAAACAAACAGCACTATGTCATTACAGACCCACGTGGGGAGAGGCAGCGAGGAAAACAGAGCCGGATAAGTGTGACCATACAGCAAATCTAATTTAATCATAAGATCAAATGTGATTGATGGCGTATTATCTTCTGGCTCTAGCTGAGGTGAGAGTTCAAAAGCGTAAACACTTGACTGTATTCTAAATATGTACTGATGTTAAATGTGTTTGAATCATGGGGACATGATGATCTCTTACAAAAAAAAAATATCTGATTGTTGGGGTTTTTATTCTCTTGAGGACAAACTTAAGGAGGAAATTATGGGTCAAGGTCCACACAGAACAAAATAGCAGAACAAAACAGCAGAAAGTGCCTTTACTGATGAACCTGGGGTATGTGTAAAACTGGAGTTATGTCCTAACAGCAAACTCAACCGAGAAGCAAGCTAAAAGTTAACTCATTCTCTTCTTGTCTCACTGTAGCAAAGTGAATGGAGCTTCAGAAGAAGGCCGCGTTCGCCATTGTGTGAGACGTTAACAGCCTAGTGGTCCACACAGACGAGGACAAGAGCCCTTACAGTTTATCAGAGAGCATCATTATTGTCCTGTCACTCTCTGGAATGAGCTGGAGGAGGAGGAGGAAGAGGAGGATGAGGACGATAGTAGTGCTGTTAGCTTGCTGGGGGGGGGGGGGGGGGGGGGGGGTGGGGGGGGGGGGGGGGGGGGTGGGGGGGGGGGGGGGGGGGGGGGGGGCACTACTGTTTGAGTTCCAGGGCCCAGACATGTTGAGGCCACCCTGTTCGTCCTTTACTTTTCTTATCGCCCCCTGATGATGAGGATGAGGATGAGGATAAGGATGATGGCGTCGTCTTAGTGATCTCCACCTGCGGACACATGAGCGTTATTATATAGATATACATGCCCAACATCATAATATCTGCTTTTCAATCATTAATATATGGGATTATTGTTGAGAGCATTTCTCATTGTAGAATATTTTTGTAATTCTCTGAGAATTAAGCTCACAGCATGCATTAAGCACAACGTGCAAAAGCTATAGACAAAAATAGAAAGATAGATATGAAATATAAATCAGATTTTTCAAAAACAGATTTAGACGAATTTGAAGATGAAAATTTTAATTTAATGGACTTCAATCATATTCAATAATGTTTTTGTTTGTAATGTTTTGGTCTGTTTGGGGCAAGTACATGTTAATGCAGAGTTCCAAACCTATCGGTGACATTTCTATACATAGTTTTAACCATCAACAACCCAAGCCCATTTTTCCTTAAAGGAAAATTACGCGGGGTGTAAAACTTCTGAAACGCTGCCCCTTGTCAGAGATCTGTGATTTTACATGGAGTGTGTGTTACGTCACGCTTTCCTCATTTGAAAATAAATCAATTTGACAGTTTGTTACTCAGAAACACTGAGTTCCCTTCTTTTTTTTTTGTATTTAAAATTGGATTTCAACAGCAAATATCAAATTTTAATAAATCTAGCCTATTAGGTTTTACAACATGAAAATATTTTCCAAACTTGTTTTATGCCAATTTGTTCAACAGAATTACCTCTGAGTCACAAAAACTAAGTTGCACAACTTCACTCAGGCTTTCATGAGTTAAAAATGAAGGATAAATCGATGTGAGGACATCTCCGGAGCATTTAAAGGGTTTGTGACACCTGTGTGGCTACGGCTCCTTTTGGGTTAATATCCCACTTTTCTAATCTGACAGAACACTCGTCAGCCAGCAGCACCAGCATTCACATGAACTGGTACCATAGGCCATCTGCTCATAGGAGCAGGGGCAGGGAATCAAACCACTGATCCTCTGATGGGTGGCTCTAGGCCCCTGATCAGACCACCCAGAAATGCCCTGCTGCCTGCCTCAGGTTTTCAGGTGAGATAGTGTTCTTTCAATAAACTCAAAACCCTTTTCATAAATTAGTCAGTCATCAGTCTGATGAATTAAAGCGAAATGTAAAAATGCTAATGTGTAAATTGTGGGAAATAATATGGATGGTTATAATAATAATAATAATAATAATAATAATAATAATAATAATAATAATCATTATAATTATAATTATAATAATAATTAAACATTTTGATCATGAATAACCTTCTTCAATAACAAACAAACACAAGAAGAATATAGACTGTTTATCTCTACCCTGGTCTAACATATTATTTCTGTCATGGACCCCCATGTGTTATAATAAGTACGATACAAATAAGTATAATAATAAATAAATAATAATAAATAAATAAATAATAATAATAATAATGATTTATTCCCTTCCCCACATATACGTGTAAGAACAAAACACAATCACTCAATGATATTTATTGCTTATTTTTATTGTGGTCCTCCCTGTCCTTCAACTAGTACAACAACGTTTGATCATAATAATAAAAAAGCTAATAATAATAATAATAATAACGAATGGGTGAAGTTAATTGCGAGGATAAAGGTTAAATCGAACGGACGCCTTGACACAGTTATTCATATATGTTTATATAGAATTCCTTAAACCGAGCATATATTAGACATGCAGTATATCGATTCAAGAAAAGTACTGAGGAACAATGAATTTCTTAAGGACACAGCGGCTCTAAATATATTCCACCTACATTGGATTCTCATGAAAGGGCGTTTTCCAGGATTCGCACGAGCCCTGAATTATATTATTTGTCTAACTTCAAACCTCATTTAACGCGTGTGTGACGTAATGTCGCCTCGGTCTCTAAATTATAGCCTATAGAGTTTCTGAAGCGGTAAACCAGTCGCACCATCGAGGCCAGCGTCTGAATCCACAGTCCACATTTACTGGCCGAAGGGAAAAAATAGAATACATTCGAAATTAGGCGCGACTATGTGAGCCGCTATGAGCCAACTGGCTTCAGGAGTTCTGGGATCAGATCTGACGCATCCAGTCGCGTGGACTATTTGGTCTCCTACAGGAACAAAACGAGGAACTGTAACCCGCAGACGACACCACGCGAGACAATCCTCATTCTCTCCGGTAGACGCGTGCGTCACCGATCATCTGAGCACAGAGCGGTTAAACTTTAGACTTTTTTTTTTAAATACCCTACAAAACGATTGGCAATCTGAACAACAAGACTAGAAGGTGGTGAGGAGGGGAGAATTTAGGGGTCAGGAGACCCGGAGGGTCTGGATCCCGGGCTCAGCCTCCGATGCTGTCCGGTGGAGCTGACTGTGTGTGAGACGCTTTGAGTGTGAGCCTCGCTCCCCACCTTCAGGCGCCATACTAGCCATAACATTATAACTAAATGTCTAATATTGGCCGCATCCCTTCTTATAAACAGAACTGCGTCCATCACCCTATTGTAACCCTAGATGCGTCTGTGTGTAGAAGCCAATCAACCATAACAATAAAACCAACTCCCTAATATTATGTCATTTAAACCGCCCTGTGGCGCACTGTGAGTTGTGACACCTTTCTATCACAATTTAGCGGTAACTTTTTCCTGCATATTTTGCGTCAGTATATCTTCTGCTGGATGAGACTACATGGCCTTCTTCCCTACGCGCATCAATAAGCTCAGGGCGCTTATGACTGTGTTGTCCTTCCTTAAACCACTTTAGTAGGTACTAACCACAACAGACCTGGAACACCCAACAAGACCTGCAGCTCTGGAGAATCTCTGACCAAGTCGTCCAGTCATCACAATTGGGCCTCGTCCAAGTCTCTCTCCGTTCCGCACTTTTTTTCTGCTTCTAACACATCAACATCGGGACACAATGTTCGTTCGCTGCTTTATATTTCCCGACCGCTAACCTATCGTGATAATCGACGTTACTCATTTTACCTTTCGTTGGTTATAATGTTATGGCTGATCGGTGTACAGTCATTTATCATAAACAGGTAGCCGAATGGACTAAAAGCAGATAATCATGTTATCGTTACTGAAGATATTTTTTCTTAAACGTTCTATTAATATTGTAATAATTTTCCTTAGTGTGAAAATAAAAACAATAAATAGGATGTGAAATGACGTCACCAGCTACTCGGCCCCGGTCTGCACTCCGGAGGTGCCCCCGTGGTTGTCCTTTGTTACTGGGATGGATTAAATGAAGAGTCTTGAACCATTTATAAATTAGTTTCTATCAAAATTATATCCGTTAGACTTCATCTCTTTAACTGAAGTATTTGTTAAATTAGCGACCCGCGTGTGATGTTGGTGTTTTGTTCCATCAGCGCGTGTCCGCGGGTCTTGGACCCACGACATTACCCAGTTTTTATAACAATACAGCCATAATAATTTATTTAAATGCACTCAGCAGATTCCAAGCAACATACGCAGTAAATATGTTAAATATATATCACCATTTACTTGGACTATAACATCTCTACCAGTAAATATGTTAAATATATATCACCATTTACTTGGACTATAACATCTCTACCAGTAAATATGTTAAATATATATCACCATTTACTTGGACTATAACAACTCTACCAGTAAATGTGTTGATTTTTCCTGTTACAGTTAGAGTCATCATGAGTCTAATGAGTAAAAGAAATAACGGAAACAAGATTCTCATCACTACTGAGGTTTACTGATTTGAAATTAAATCAAATAAATTATGGGGTGGAAAAAAAACAATATTTTAATATTTACTAATTGACTAATTCCCACGATTTTATGACCCCCCAGGACTTGAACGCCACACATGTAATGTTTTACTTGTTTTTTCCAGAAAATGAGCGCAGACCAATTAAAATAAGGGTTAACAAGGTTGTTCACCTTTTACGTGCAATTTCATGTCATGTTTATATTAACCCAGAGTGCATTTTGTGAGTGTTTATCATTCTTGAACCCTTAATTAAAGGATTCTTGAAGCTTCCACGAGAGACTGTTAGGTGTATTAGTCTGATGAAAGTAAAACCACATCCACTTTATTTTCAGTCAGGCTCCTCAAAGCTGCTCTGAGATATAAAACTACAGCTCGGTAGGCCCCGCATGTTTACCTTTCATCATTAAAAGTTTGCAGGTGACACTGGAATCAAATAGAAATAAAGTCAGTGCCATACAAAGTCTGCCATCAAAAGATAATCTTTGTAATGTAAATAATTTCGGATGATTACCTACATTTATTGCTGCTCTACAAAGCAATTATTATGGGTTAGATGAAATTAAGTGTAAAGTATTTTTACGATAGGAAAATAACGTCTGTCTTGGATAAAATCAAACAACAACCTGTTTCTGCCTCTACGACGTTTTTGCGCAAATTGTATAATTAGAAATTTTCATTGTGGTGCGACAAATCCGAGAAACCTTTATTGAAACTGCAGCTGTGTGATCGGTGGTTTAGTGACAAAAACAAAGCGAAACACTATACTTATTAAGTATTCAATGTAATTATCGATGTTTACTGTATGCATTATTTAGTAATTACCAGTTAATTAATCTATGTAGTGATTATTTATTTACACACTAGTATAAAGTCAGACTCCATAAAATGAGGGAATTTAATGGAAGACCCATTCCGTTATTTGGAAGCTTACAGGTCCATCATCTTACGAGCAGACTCAGAATTTGCGATGCTAAAATAGTCCAAGTAACAATCAATAATCTGTTATCCTGTGTGCAGCAAACTTTATCTGCAGGTTATTACTGCTGTTACGATCACTACTACAACAACTACTACTACTGCTATACTACTATACTACGACTACTATTACTACTATTACTTGCATTACTGCAAAACTAAAACCACTATTACTAATATTTCTATTAAACATAATGTGAAGAGACTTGTACTATTACTGCTACCATCACTACTAAAACCACCCATCTTATTAACATTATACTATAGTTACTGCTACTTTATTACTACACATCTCAATACTTTTCATACTGCAACTATTACAACTACCTATATATAGTTTTAGTATGTCCACTAACACTACTAAAATGACTTAAGTTACTACTACCACTTGTATTACCATGACTATTATATTACTAATATTTCTTCCAAGACAAATACTACTATTATTTTATTGTATACTACTACTATATATATTATTACTATGATTTAATATCAACAGAAGACATTTTTATTTTAAAAACTGCTTTCTTAAATTTGAGCATAGTTAGTGATGCATGCATTATGATATATTTTCATTTATTTGTAGTTTCTTATTTTTATAATGATTAATGTATATTAGTGTTTCTACTTTACCAAAATGCCTTGATAGAAATGATTGTTTTAAGATGATTATCGGCACTGATTAAAATGTATTGAGAAGTTGATAATAATAATAATAATAATAATAATAATAATAATAATAATAATAATAATACAAATAAGAGTCTTACTTGTAACAAAGGCGTGTGTGTTTCAGTGCAGACCTGGAGTTGACATGAGTTATTAACAAGAGGAAAAAAAATCCTTTCTGGCATCCATTATCCAGCACACTTCCTATAGGCAGCAAGTCCAGCAACAGAAAGGAAATAATTATTCAGTACTATTATTCTCCAATATGTTAAGTTGTGCTCTGTTTGCTCATGTGTTGATTTTTTAAAGCCAGGATTTGGGATAAGGCTCGACGTTAAAGTAATACCTAGTGGTGCACATGTCCATACTAGAGGCATTAATCATGAAATAAATGTGTGTCAAAACAACAGGCAGCTACAAGTGACTGAACATGTCGAATTAATTTCATTATGATCTGTTTTCACTCAGAAAGTATGTGGATTACCTGAAGCCAGTGATGATAAAGAAGATCTAGGTTATAACTAAATATAAATAAAATACCACCAGTCTGATAGTAGTAGTTATATATTGAATTAAAGGGTATATGTAGATTTATGCAAATTAATGTGGATGAAATGGGTTGCTGTTTTTTTTTGTTGCAAAAGCGGAGTTATGATTATTTATACGCGTTTAAAATCCTCCACACAATAACGCCCTCAGCTCTTTGGGACCCTATGAAGCTGTGCACATATATGGGCAGCATATGCAGAGCTGGGATTCAAACTATGCGGATAATATAGCGGGCTGTAAAGATGAAACCATCAAGAAAGTGTTGCTAGGAATAATAACGTTGCATCTGCAGGGCTGACCTCTCCTGGCTCCAAGCTGTCTGTCGTTGGCAACCAGTTTTTTTTTCATCCTCTGTTGTACTGTCACGGCAGATACCATTGTTGTGGGAATTATTCTTTTAATTCAAGGGTTCAAATGTATGGGGAGGAATCCTTTTTTCAACATTATTTATCGACGGACTCATGAGTTAATTATAAAAATGTGTAATGCACTTAGCCCATATTTTACTCTCTCTTCAGCAGACACCACATATGGTTCCCACCCTCCAAAATATATATATATAGCCTTTAAGATCATACTTTCCAAATGTGATGTGTATTTTTTGCTTTATTTCTGATTATGCAAGAGAGTATCATAGATACAGTCACGTGCGTATTATGAAAATAATCTCACTTTCTTAATATATGGATATACATTAGGAAATAGCAATATCTAACTATTTGATGCAGAAAACTATTTTCGCCTTCACACCCTCCCCCAAATGAATTTCATTAATTTATTGTCAGACGGCGTCATATTCGCAGATTGTTAGTGAATATCGGTAGGTCACGCGCCTGCTTCAGCGTTATTTACTGCGCACGTTATGATTGCATTTATTGTGACAGAAGGATTATTAAATCAAAATTGAACACACTCTGTCACACAATGACACAACACAGTCGTCAGAAAATATACGGCGCAAAATGTGTCTGGGTATTGCGCACGTTAAGATGAAGACGGCCATGACCTATAACCTTTCAAAAGAGCCGTGTGTGATTCTCTGTAGATTAAAATACGCAAATAAACACTGACAGATCACGTGTTCTGTCAGAATTGCTAATCCAATGTAGAAACAGCGCAAATTGTTTCCACAGGAGATAGAAAAACATTCAATATATACACTAGAATGCAGAAAAGAGTTAGAATAACATTAAGACGATATTTTGCGGATAGTGCAAAACTGTTTTATAATAATAATAAAATGAGTTTCAGAAAATCGAATTGACTGCAGAAAATATCTGCAGTAGGCTATATATTAATATGAGTAATTTTGGAACGTTTATAACACACACAAATATTTTCAGAATGTTTACTGGACCTTAATAACATTTACAGAAATGTTGGCCCATTTTTATCTGTGTAATAACACATTTATTACAACGACGTAAGTTTGTTTTGAAGTCATAAACTTCTCCAGATTCTTTTGAAGATGTGTTAGAAACTTTCTCTTTAGAGTGCAGGCTCTATATAAAGTGGTTAAATATAAAAACCACTACTAAACCAGTACTTTACTGTTGTTGAGTTGACCTTTTACTCAGAGGCTAGCTTCTCTAAACTATCCTGTTTTTCTGCCTTTTTCCTCTCTTTTTTTTTTTTTACTGCTGAGCAGTAAAACAGACCCGCTACTCAGAAGTACGACATGTGCTAAATTTAAGATTTGGCAAAGGCTTTAATTATAGGTGCTAGATGTTTAAACTGCCGTGCAGGCCGAATAGAAGCCCAGTCAGAGCCGCCGGTGAAGTGTTGCTCAGTCTGGGAGGATTTGGACTACCGGAGGATTTGACCCACAGCTCCGCTGAAAGAACTCATCTGTCGTGGCGGATATTTGCTCTCCTGATCGGCTCAGGTTTGGGCGAGGAGAAACTCCGAGCTCTTACCGCCTCTCTCTTCCTCCGCTCCTCTCGTGCCTCCGTCTTCTTCAGCTCGGCCTTGAAGGCCTGCGTGTCTCCGTGCTGGCCGTCCTTGTCCAGGATGTCCATCAGGTAGGAGATGTAGCTGGTGGCCAGCCGCAGAGTCTTGATCTTGGACAGCTTGGTGTCGGCCGGGACGTTGGGGATACACTCCCTCAACTCCGCAAAGGCCGAATTGATGCTTTGGGTCCGCCGTCTCTCCTTACGGTTGGCCGTGGGTCTTCGTTTCACGGGCCGTGGATGTGTGTGGTGGTGCATACCGACCGTGTGTCCGTTCACCGAGATGGTGCCGGTCGCCGGGACCAAGCCGCTGGGTCCGAAGTGATGGTGATGGTGGGATTCCAGGCCGCCAGAAGACCCACTACCACTGTTGCCATGGTACTCGGGGCTGTAGCCGGGCGCGAGGCTATACTCTGTGGGAGACATATCCGCGTGGTTTATCAGCCAGCCCGTGAAGTACGGAGGAGCTGCGGTGTCCTCGTGACACCGACCAGCCGCCGCGTGCAAGGAGTAGTGGTGGCTGTCGTGGTGGTGCATGACCGGGTGGTGAGGGAACCCCGAGACCAGACTCATTCTGACACATACACACACACACACACACACACACACACACACACACACACGCACACACACACGCACAGGCCCTTCTCAGATGCTGCAAACGTAAACTCGCCCTCGCGGGTTAACGGTCGACCAGAAAAGTTGTTCTCATTCTGAGAAGCACTAATCTCCACATCTCACACACATCCACCGGAACTAGTCCGTCTGGGCCAAGACAGGGGGGTCGGTACTCCGTGCACCGAGCAGCAGGCTGGGATCCGTCTTGTCTGCAGAGAAGCAGGCCGCTCAGTTCTTTCCAAACTTCTACCTCCTCCACATTGTACCTCAGTGTCTGGTGTGAAGTCACAGCCGCAGTCTTCTCATCCTCTTCCTCCCCTTTTCCACTCTCTCTGTTTTCATCTCAGCTCTCTCTCTCTCTGTCTCTCTCTCTATCTCCGCGAGTCTATCAGTAAATCTGAGCCTCAGACCCGTTTGGAAGGTTTGACACCACTGAATTCATACTGAGCTGTGGTGAAGTCTGTATGGGAGAGAGCGAGAGAGAGCGAGGGGGGAGAGAGAGAGTCGGCATTAATACGTCATCCTGACTGCCAAGGAGGAGAAAAGGACTTCAGATCCTCCGTGAACCAATGGGGAACCCCCATCCGCCCCGTGTGTTTACTTCACTCTGATGTCAGCGGACCTGGTAAGTAGACCTGTTGGCACGCACACGCGCGCGCGCGTACCCATACGCAGAGCAAGCATTAGCCTACAAGGTCAAGAATGAAGTGAGATTGATCCTGTTGTCATGATAGAGCCGCAGTCCACATATAAGGTAACCACAGAGCAGTCCATCACGATGCCGTGTCTTTATTCAGCACATTGATTAGGAATCCTTCTACTGCTTATATTTACTCGAGCACTTTTGCAGAGCTCATCTGGAAAGGCTCGGACATTATTTAGTCATTAATTATGATTAGTGTGTTTTTGATCGTGCTTTTTCTTCTTTTTAATTATGTTTTTGATTAGTTAGTAGCTCTTTGTAACGAAGCTATGCGGTCATCTTGTCTTGTTTAAAAATCCCGTCTTGATTTTCATGCCAAATTTGAAAGAAATGTCTCACATTTGACGGCAATTGCGAAGGAAAGCCTGGTAGGCCTTTGTGTTTTTGTTGCTTCCCATTTTGCTCTGTTAAACTCATCTTAGCCTGTAGCAGATCATGATAGAAACTCTGGTGGAAGCTGTTCATCTCAGGTGATGTCCAACTGTCCCACCTTGGAGGCCCTGAAACCAGCCGCTGCATGGAACTTCTTTGTCGTAAAACGATGTATTTGAAATTCAGGCGGATGTTCAGCGTCTATCACTCAGTTGTACATACATGAATGTATAGTTATAGAAAATATCCAACCAAATGCTGGTCACGTCTCTAATTTTAAAAGCTAACTGAGAAAAAACACGTGAAAGTGGCAAAAATACTTCATTAATTACCTTAATATTTGCTGGTATGATAATTAGAATATTGAATTTAACTAAATAACTGAGGTGATATTGATCACGCACAGGTGAACTGTTAATCACGTCATTTTGTAGCTATATAAATACGTATCCCTATAACAGCTTGTATTCCAGTTGGCCTCAATTCAATTTATAATTTATAATGAAAAAAAGTCAATTGCAAAAGAAACGAGATTTTATTTTATTTTTTTTACAAATTTTGAATATGTTTGAATAGTTTTAGATTTTTGCACTGACCCAATTTAAATATTATATATTTCAAGGGAAATACACAATGATAACCGATAGATGAGAGAGTCAAAACGGAGTGACGGAAGAGATGGAGCAACGCAACTCATAATAGCAACAAAAAAAACAATAATACAAATGTATATGTTTTATTTAATGCGTCCAAACAGGCCCAGATAGACCCAGATAGCCGACCTTAAATGTAGACCTACATTCTTTGTTTGCTAAGTGGTAACAATAACTATAATAATAATAATAATAATACATTATTATTCAGCAAGTATAGACTTTATCGTGATGTGTTCTGTGTCACACACAGCATTGGGCGATAGCCTATCTCACAGTCACAACATGGTTAGTTACATTTTAAGATTAAGATTAAATCTGACTTAATAAGGGGCACCGCTAGACCGAGTGTGTCCCGGGTCTGAGTCTGTCCCGGGTCCGGCCTGACACTCTGACCGACCTACTGAAGGTCCTATGCAGACTAAAACCCGCTGCATGTCCTAAACTGTAAAACACCGAGACAGCAGTTAAATATATATATCAAACCGGTGAAACCATAAGAACTGACTCTGCGCATATTTTACCTTTATGAATAATTTAATGGCATTTTTCTTGTATCTGATAAAGAACCACTTACAGACTGGATTTGAATTCTAACAATGACTGGACTCTGGGTATTTGCCCTTTTCTGTAAGCAAAGTGGGAAAACTTAATAAAATGATTTCCGACTTTATCTGTTTGTTTTTTTTCGTTTTGTGTGATTACAATATAAATAACCAAGTTTATTATTTAGCCTCTCTGTCAAAACAATCATTAACATATATATATTCAATATTTATAATGTATTTAATTATTAAATAATGGCCCCTTTTAAATGAGCGAAAATAACATTTCAGAGAGAGAGAGAGAGAGAGAAAGAGAGAGACAGAGATAGAGAGAAGGAGGACTGGACAGAAACCAAATGACAGCCTTCTAGATTTAATCCAGAGCTGGAGTGGTTTATTGCCCTGATGTAGAATTTTCAGTGAATAAAAAAAATACTTCTTCTAATATGAATTATTAGAACGAATCATTTAAAATTCTAGCAATAATCTCACACTTGTTTGATGTTGTGGGGCACGCTCTCAGTGTCTACCAGAAGAAAAATGGTGCCATGAATTATTTCCCATTGTGAAACTGACAGAGGACACAAACCTACGCCGGAGGCCCGGGTCACGAGAATGTGGAAGATGAAGATAAACTTCATCAAAGTCTTACCTTTGGTTCCCAAAAGTAGGAGGAAACATGGTAGAATGAAAGAAAAGCTTTCCCACCTGCAGGTAGTACGTGAAGGTGTGTGTGTGTGTGTGTGTGTGTGCATGTTCCCCCTTAGATTTACAGCATGTTTCATAGAATGAAGAAAACCCCTCTCCACCACACGATAAGGTTTCAACAGAAAAACCTCTCTGCTCCTACTATTCCCACACTTTGTGTTCAGTTGGCCTGATTTGTTGTTTAGTTTGGCCTGGGTGTCTCAATTGGGGTAATTTATCATTTCCATAAAATATTGTAGGTACTCCTTTTTTCTTGCAGAATTGTTAAGATAAACATGACTTATTCCACTCATGACTTGATTATAATTGATTTCCTCACATAAATCACATGTCGTTTCAAAAGGAATAGCACATTTGTGACAAATAGCACTTTTATTTTCAAATGTGATGTAGCAGAAGCTAATGGTAAATATTGACCATATGGCTCTTGAGATAAAGTAAACATCTGTTAAGTATTTTTACAAAAATTGTTATGATTGCGTTGTTTTAAAACCCCAGTTATGTGGTTATGAGTCCATCAGATCCACAAAAAAATTGGACGACTCGCAACAACACAAATGCAATACATCATGGCTTGCATTAGCATACCATGTTGTTGGAATGAAAGTGGCTCATTTGTCGACAGTTCCAAAGACAGCTAGTAACTGTTGACAGAAATTTCAAATATAACAAACTGCAAACTAATAGTCTCAACAATGATTCTGTAGAAGAAGCCAGTCAACATTGTGTATAGTTACAGATAAGAGTGTATATCACATAGGAATAGAGTAGTGTGAACACTCGCAGGACCTCTCTGTGACCCCTTCCTGGATACACTGTAAAAATTGTCTGTAGAAATTACAATATATAAAAACTGTCAAATGTCAAATACTGTAGGTGAATTCTCTTGATTAAAGAAACAGTACATTACTTTATTATTTATGATCAGAATATGTGTAAAACACAGAACTCTGTACTGTCACTTTAACCAGGTTATCATCGTATTTGTATTTTATGGTCATTTGCAAGTTTTGTACAGTGTCACTGTATTTCCTACAGTAAAATTCTAGCAACCCCAGCTTCTGGTATGATACGGTAAATTATACCAAATTTTTTTTTACAGTGTACTTGTACAGAACTTGGGTCTTCACCACAAATGTCCATCGTAGTAGATAAGCTGAATTGTATTTAATAAAGATACAGCAGATTACTACATTAATTATGGTAAGAATATGTGCAAAACACAGACTTTTACCATGAAAATACAAACTTTTGGTAAAATTAACGGAATGTCTCAAGAACGCTCTTCCGCGAACAGTATTATTCTCTCTAAATGAAAGATTTTGATTTTATGAGAACTTAAATAATCAACTTTAACGAAATGACAACAAAAAAACATGCCAAAAGTATACTGAATAGTTGTGAAATAGGTTAAATTAAATGTATTGTAATTCACCATCATTTTTTGTAGGTAACTATGTAATTGTAAACAGGTTCCTATTGTATTTGTATTTCATGGTAATTTACACGTTTTGCACAGGGTCACTGTATTTCCTACGGTAATATTCTGGCAACAACAGCTTCTGGTATGTTACGGTAATTGATAGAATTTTTTTTTACAGTGTACCGCACACACATCTGAACTTCTGTCTACACTTTAAATGTCAATCACACTAGGTATGCGGAATTATATTAAATAAAGCAACAGTAAATAACGTTATCTTCAGAATATGTGGAAACATAGAATTTTAATGTGAAAATTCAAACTTTTGGTAAAATTAGTAGAAAGATATTATCATGTCAAAAGCATGGTCCTACTGTTAAGTTATTATTCTCCCTAAATGACGGATTTTTCTGTTATGGCAACTCAAATAATCATCTTGAACCAAAAATTCAACAAAAAAAGAATCCAAAAATATATCATATATTTGTAAAAAGTTTAAATTAAGTGTTAAATGTAGTTTACTATGTAATTGTAAACAGGTTGTCATTTTATTTGTTTTTATGGTCCTTTACATGTTTTGTACATGGTCACCTTAAATCCTACAGCAAAATTCTGGCGACCACAGCTGCTCGTATGTTATGGTAAATTATATAGAATTTTCTTTACAGTGTACCGCACACACATCTGAACATCTATCTTAGCCACCAATGTCAAACAATATATCACTGTAGAAGATACACTGAATTCTTTGAAAAAAAAAAACGTAAATAACTTCATTGTTAATGGTCAGAATATGTGTAAAATTCAGAATTTTCCTGTAAAAATACAAACTTTTGGTGATATAACGGAAAAATACCATCATGTCAAAAGCACGCACTTGCTGCACATGTATTATTATTATATCTTAATGACTGATATAGCTGTTATGAGAACTTGAATAATGAACTTAAACCATTTAACAGGAGTGCAATATCATTTCGACATAAATAAATGCTAAAAATATGGCATATAGGTTAAAACAAAAAGTCGAAAAGTTATATTTCTTTTTATGACAGTAGTGTTTTGTTTATAGTCTTTGAATTCTTTATAATGGTAAAATTCCGTCAACAACAGCTGCTCCTGTATTTTACTGTAAATTGGATAGATTTTGTTTTTACAGTGTACCGCACAATTATCTGAACTCCAGTTTTTAACCACCGGAGTAACTTTATGGACTTAATGCATGCTTGTTTACATGCAAAATATTGAAACTTGTTATTTTGTCAACTAGTTATGAGGTCCATATCCTCACTATTAGATGATTTGGTCTTGTGGACCCACAGAGGCGCTGAAGTTGGCAGCTGGGCTCGGGTTTTTTTAGGCCGAAGTTGTTTTTGCTGCTTTAACTGTGAATATGGTGCAAAGTCCTGAACACACCTATGGGCTTCTACAGCAGGAAAATGTTCAAAGCTTGGATGAAGGAAGCAGTATATGATGGGGGTCGTTAGTCCAGAGACGGACTTCCTGTTCTCATGTCAGCCCCCCCCCCCCTATTTGGCTTTAAACATGTCAGTATAGACATAAATCTCTGCAAAGAATGATTTAGAACTGAGGACAGACAAATATTAGTCTGAACAACACATACATGCATCTACTCCGACAACAACCAACAGTACATCAATGGATTGAATAAAAATAGTGCAATCATTTGCCCAGAATAATAATTCTTTGCCTCTATTTGCAGACAGTTTGTGAGCGTGGGTGGTGATTGGGGATTGGGTTGCTGGTTCAGGGCAGATTGATTTTGAAGGACTAGACGGTAGCCAAAAGACAGCATGGAAAAATTATTATCTTGCATAAAGTGTCCGTGAAACAATGGAGCAGTGTGGAGAAATGCATGTGGTGAACCATTACCAATACCAACAATTTAGTGATACCATAGTGGACATGGCTTATTGCTGATCAACTGAGAATTAGTTTGTCTGTATTTCTCATTTTACAACCAGTGGGGAAAAAAAAAGAAAGGAAAAAAGAAAAAAGGTACATGGATATTTTAGTCATGTCTTCCAAACATTATTTATTTTTATGTTCTTTTTTTTTAAATTAATAACTACAAAACAATGTTATTATTATTTTATTTTTTTTAATTTGATTTTTATTATACTATATTAATAATGATGAAAATAATAATAAAAATGAATAATAATAAAAATATGAAATGTTCATTTTATTAAGTGCTTTGAATGGTAGTCAATGACACTTACACGTTAAAGAAAAACAATAGTGAAAAAGTAAAGGTAGTAACACCAGAAAAAGAGTTAAAACTATGACTATAGAAATAGTTTAAAGAAATCATGGCTCCATAACTTAATCAGGTTTCTGTCCCTCGTGTTCATGTCCCATTCCTCTACTAAGTTTCCATGGAGCTCTGTACATTATTTTTAGCCTAATCCTGCCGATAACCGACCGACCGAGAGGCATAGGTCAGTAAATATTGATTGGGAGGCCGTGATCTATGTGTGTGTACGTTTGTTTGTATGTGTGTGTGTGTGTGTGTGCTCATGGGGGGCGGGGGGGGTCATGGGGGGTTGGGTGCGAGTTGGCCTGCTCTTTGTAATCCATCTACGTGAATGGAAGCTGTTGCAGTAATTTAGATCAGTTTGTGTCTCCTGATAATGATACATAATTGGACTGTAGGTCAGTCGGTCAGACTGCTGACTTCAATCCCCCCCACACACACACACATACACATACACACACTCACACACACACACACCCGCTCCCCCCCTCTACACAGTCGGTTGAATTCAGGAATGTTGCGTTGTTATTTTCCCTGTTGTTCGGTATAAAAGGCGCAAACACTTAATCAAGAGGTGGATTTTTTTTGGGGGGGGGGCTGTTTCACCTATAAGCAGAATTTTCCTCTGTGTTAACAATGTGAGCGAGCAGGATGGGACAACTACTCTTTTGGGCCACACGTCCCACCTCTTTCTCCGATGGAACTCTTGCGACCTGCATGAAATCACACTTTAATGTGTGTTTTGTTCAGTGTTAAAAAAAGAAAAAAAAAAGGTCGGGGCTATAACTGGCCTTTATTGTGGCAGTATTGTGGAATCTCTGTGTAAAAAAGGCCCCTCTCTCTCTCCACCCTCCCTCTCTCTCACTCACTCACTCACTCACTCACACACACACACACACACACATGCACATACACACATGCACAAATGACCCTGCTACTCAGTGAGGTTTATTTATACTGAGGAGGAATGGCTGAGATCAGAGGAGACGGCACATGGGGGAAGAGGTTTGTGTAGATGTGTGTGTGTGTGTGTGTGTGTGTGCATGTGTGTGTGTGAGAAGTAAAGCCCCATTACAACAAAAGTTGCAATGCTGTGTAAAACATAAAAAAAGAACAAAAAGATTTGCTAATCTTTTTTTTTTTTTTTTTTTACCTATAGTCAATTTAAAAAAGAAGTGTACAAGGCGAAGATTTTTAATGTTTCTAACTTGAATGTTCTCGTAAACATACCCTCATGCATGCGGCACGTCACAAAGAATCCCGGACAGGAGAGCGTTTACCGCTGTGTCACATTACCTTCTAGTGAACAGCGCCTCGCTGGAGCTGCCTTCAGAATGCGGCCCGGCCTGGTCTTGATGAAGTAATCAGGGACATCCCTGAAAAAGACGTCATCATGATGGCAGCATGCAGTTTGGGTGTATGTATCTTTCACCATTAATGATGTCTTCACAGATGTGCAACCCACTCATGCCATGGGCACAAACACACCCGCGTATCGCCCACAGATGCTGGCTTTTGAACTTTGTGTTGGCAACAATCTGGATGAGCCTCTTCTTCCTCGGCCTGGAGGACATGACTTCCACGATTTCCAAAAACTATTGGAATTGTGGTCCGACCACAGCACACTTTTCCACTTTGTGTCCGTCCATCTCAGATGAGCTCCGGGCCCCGAGAAGTCAGCTGTGTGTCTGGATAGCGTTGATATGACTTTCACTGGCGTGCTAGAAGCTAATAAGGTCCCTTTATCCTATAGACAGCAAGGACATTCCTGTAAACTCTGGAGGGGACATAATCCTGATAGGATGATGGTATTAATAGGCAAAATGTGTATTTATAGTAAGTTAAATTTATCTAAAAGAACTGTGAATTATTTCATCTTACATTAAATCAGAGATCTCAGCCTAAATGCACACATACAGTTATTACGAGGCAAATTCATTTTAAAACCAGCAGATCAATGATCAAAACATTAAGAAAAAATATATTCAGGTCAATTACACAATTTGTCATTAATCATTCAAACTATTTGCATAAATGAAAAGCATAGAAACACTTTAAATTCAAATGAATATACTTGAACATATTCTGGTACATTGATGTGAAAAAGCTTTTCCTGCATATATATACACATATATATATATATATATATATATATATATATATATACAGTATAGATCTCCTTTTGTAGATTCATATGGGCTAATTTGGACACAATCAGACATATGGTTTGGCACTAACCGTAGAAAAACCGTTTTTGGGGTTTTTTTTGCAGTAAAATTTGACAAATACAAGACAAACTCCTTGAGTGGATTTTTGTGCACCAGATTTGGACAAACTCAGTCCATCGGTTTGTAAGTTATGTCCGAAAAACCGTATTTCTCGTCAAAAAGCTGCTTATAATGATGTAACCTTTATTAATCACATTTTACACACAATTACTGTGGGTCCAGTCCATTTAAAATACCACTGACATTTTGAGGAGTGTGATTGCCTCTTGAGGTGCCATCAGCGGCAGGATAATGACTGATTGGTCAGTTGTTGCAGCACCTGTGCCAGTCAGATCTAACCACTGACATCATCTTTCCATTAGTACGACCACCCCTCAGGTCACAGATATCCCGGCACGATCTGTCAACAGGACTGTAACTTAACAAGCGTCTGATTGAATTTGCTTGCTTTGGTTTTAACAGTGTGCATGACATTGATACCAGTACTTACCTACCAGCATTTTCTTTTCTGAAAAAAACGCCTTAGCCTATTTACCGGGGGAATATTGTATTAACATGCCCTCTTACTTTTATTATATATATATATAAGCTGGTATGTTAATTTTAAAGATCTTGCCTTAATGCAACAGTGAAATAAGTATTTTTATTGTCAGTTTCATGCTGTCCTCACACTTTTTATTTTTACATTTTTTAAATTTACACAGTATTTATGTCTTTCTGTTGTCACTCACCTATGATGGAGGTTATTATGGTCTATTCTCATCTCAAACACAAACTTGTAGGTGAAAACTCATTTTCTAGTTCTCCCTTAAAGTTTCCATACGATAAGAAATGACATACCTCCTTCCCAATCAAAGCATATTGGTCATTTTGAATTATTACGTCCCAGAAAAGTCAGGATGGAATTGTCATTGTCGCCACAGCTGCCACCGCAGATTGGTTGTGGTAATAGATAACTAACTAACTTTTATCTTTTTTATCCTTTTATCCTTTTTTTTGTATAGCACCTGTTATAAAGTACTTGATCTTCTGCTTCCCCTCCCTCTTGCTCCGATCAAGGCGACACAGACAAAACATTAGCAGCGGTTGAAAATAAAGACCTAACAAATTAGTGAAACACAGATCAGTCAACTTGCATGGTTGGTTTTTTTTATTAGGACCTCCATTTTTGCTTCTTTCTCTTTCATGGATCCTTTTCAAATATCTCACTCTTAAAAACCTTGGTGTGAGAAATAATTGTATCGATAAAGGGAATGGCTGGTTGTATATTTCTCACACTAGGGGGCGCACTAACTCCCAATGTTTTCGGGCCATAATTTTGCAAACCGTTGTGCCGATTTAGTCCAAATTTAGTCATTATGAATCGTCTCAAGGAGGTCTTATTTTTATATATCATAATTCACTCCATTAGTCCAGTTCAAGGGGATTGCTTGTACAATGCAAGGTATTGGGGACTTTTTAGGGCATTGCTGTCAGGGATGACCGTATAGGCCTAGTTTATTTTTATATAAATAGTATGGAATCCTCATCAACATGTCCGCTTCCTCCGCAGATCTTTCATGTTTACGCTAAAACTCAAAAACTGCGTTTTATTCTAATATTTTATGAGGAACTCACCAAGGGGGGATTTTTTTTTTTATAAAAAGATATTTGTTGGACTTAACCTCTTAACCATCGGCACGATTTTTGCTCAAATTTGGTGCATATAATTTGACGCAAACAGATCTATCATGTCATGCTTTATTGAAGAGTTCAATCAGGGGGATTTTTTTGTACAACGCAGGGGATTGGGGACGTTTCGAGAATATACCCTTGCCGTCGCGGACAACAGTATGGGCCTAGTTAATATTGATATTAATAAATATTACCCACCACAAGCAGTCAAACTGCTGAGAAAGTTAATGCTGGTTCTGACTGGAAGGTGTCCGAACACGCAGTTACATCACAGGACCGTTTCTCTCTTAAAATCATTTGAACATTAGATCACTTACTTCGGATGGTAATTCCCATGTCAGTGCTGGATCATTTTCTACCAGGAAGGTGCCTCAAATGACCTTCCCCGGGTCATCTCCATATGGACGGTGCAGTAACTCCCAGAGACCAAAGGGAGAGTTAATCTGAGGGATTGGTGTCTTTGTAAAATTGACCAGTCAGATTGGATGATTGTGGTGGAAACCAGAGAAGAGACACTCAAACCGTGTGAGAAAACACCCAAAAAGAAGCACCCTTTTCAAACATCACACTCTCTCATGTGGTGAAAAAAGCACACAGTGTCCTTTTTCCTGGCGGCTAAACGGGCTGAACTTCAACAAAGTGTCAACAAGAAGGTCTATGTCTCTTACCTTTATGGACCTTCCAGGTTTGATTTGGTCTTTTCCCTGTTAAAAGAATATATGATTATGTTTTTATTTAAAGTATTACCGTGTCATTTCGTCCTCGTTATAATTTAGAGCTTGGCATTTCTGAGGACTGGCTGTTTAACAGTCAAACACTGAGATGAGCTCAAAAGTCCATCACAGAAAAAGTGCAGACTCAGCATTTAAGCTGGCATGTTGGATTCCCCGCCTCAATCCTCCTTATTCTTTATGACTAACTTACCTGCACTCAAGTGACGCAGCAGCCGTCTCACTCGCTATTCCTTTACGGGAAATCACCCTTCTGTGGTCTGGATGAATTCTTGCTTTTTAGTCCCTCAGAAAAAACTGCATTTTTGTTTATGTGGTAGTTGATGGATGTCAGATGTTTCTGTAGTGACATTTTGATTATCTGGGAAATGTGTGAGTTGTAATAGTTTTGGAATCCCATATAATAACCTATAAAGTTGTTTATTTATGGTAGAAAAAAAAAAGTAATGGCAGTTATATCAATAGTATGTCATACCATACTAATTTGAAAACATAAAAAGAGGCAAAAAAAAACTTGGCGTTTGATTTGATACCAGTCTTTAGTTGTTTATGTTAAAGGCAAAACTAAGTGTTGGTATTTCACATTTATATGTCAAGTTTTATCTACATAGCGCCAAATGCGATGCAGACATGAGATAAGATCAGATTAACTTTATCTTCCCTGAGTGGGAATTTGTCTTGGACGGCGGTGTAGTCATACGGTTCTGAGCTGTTACACCTGGTCAACTGTCGACAACAGTAAAAATAGTAGCCATAATACTAGGATGATTGCGTTTGGACGTTTGGTATGAATAATAACTTTTGCAATAATAATAATAATTTAAAAAATGATAATGATAGTATCATCATCAGTAGGCATCAAGCAGGGCCACATCCATCTAAGTCAAGTTAGTAACATGCATTAAAAGAGATTTAATGAGAAGAAGAGGGAGAGAGGGTAAAACAAATAATTATTTTACTATCTTTAGTAACGATTAAACACGTAGACACTTATTATACGCGCTTCAGTGCACATTTGAGAATGTATTGTGAATTAAATTATGTAGCCAGACCTGCAATTTCCAGGAATTAAGTGGAAGCAGCTTCACTTGCAATGTATCGTATGTCTCTTGCTGTATTTTAAAATTAAAGTGAATTACCAGCAATAAATGTACATTTAAAACACAATACTGGTAACAGTTCTGTCGATAAAAAAGCTGTTTATTCAGCAGTTTATTCAGTGTGATAAATTTATCTGAATCTACAGTTTGTGACTTGTATAAAATCTTTTAATGATGATTGAAGATAAGTGAAGAATTGCTCTAAGTCTACCAAAATGCAAAGTGGACTCTACCTTTACATTGATCCGCATTGACGCTCGAACTACTGACAGGAGAAGTGAATGAAACGGATTTTAAGTGGTAAATAAACAGTTATAGACGACCACTCAAAGCCCTTAACATGACGAGTCAGCATTCACCCATTCAAACACCATTGGAACATCCATTAGGATAATATTGAGGTACCGTATCTTGCTGACGGACAAATTGTGATGACAACTGGGTCAGAGCATCTCCAGTGCTGCAGGTCTTGTCAGGTGTTCCTGGTATGCAGCGGTTAGTACTTACCAAAGAGGTCTACAAAAAGAACAACTGTTGACCTTGAGACTGGGTCATGCACTCCCTAGGCTCCTTTATGTGCGTTGTAAGGGGAAGGCTAGTCCGCGGTTTCTGATCCAACAGCAGAGATGCTGTAACAAAAATTGCTGAAAAAATGACTGCTGGTTCTGAAAGTAACCGCTGACAGCACCTACATTGGCCACGTCAGCATCAGACCTGCACCACAGAGAAGTGGAAGAAAGTTGCATGGTGTGATGATGAATCACATTTTCTTTTACATCATGAGTACAAGTAGAAACTTTTTAATTTATTTGACTTGAGGATAGAAGTTGTGCTTATCCACATCAGCACACAATTCTTTTTTTCCAGTAGTGGTGCCATACTCTCTCTGCTGGCCTCAACTACCCTCTCTGCTGTCTCTACAACAATCCCTGCGTGCCTCTACTTTCCTTACTATTGGCGTCTACAACAATCCCTGCTTGCCTCCACTCTTTTCACTGCTGGCCTCTACAACCCTCACTGCTGGCTACTGCCCTCTTCACTGCTGGCCTCTAGAACCCACTTTGGCTTTACTACCCTCTGTGCTGGCTTTGACTACCCTCACTATAGTTTTCTACTCTCATTACTGATGGCCTCTACTCTCTTCACTGCTGGCCTCTACTACCATCACTGCTGGCACCTACTGTCTTCACTGCTGGCCTCTACAACAATCCCTGCTGGCCTCTACAACAATCCCTCCTGGCCTCTACTACCCTCACTGCTGGCCTCTTCAAAAATCACTGCTGGCCTCTATTCTCTTCACTGCTGGCCTCTACTACCCACACTGCTGGCCTCTTCAAAAATCACTGCTGGCCTCTATTCTCTTCACTGCTGGCCTCTTCAAAAATCACTGCTGGCCTCTATTCTCTTCACTGCTGGCCTCTACTACCCACACTGCTGGCCTCTTCAACAATCAGTGTTGCCCTCAGACGGGAACATTTGAATTGCAAAGGTGAGAAAGCAGACACCATTGAAAAACCTTGACAACATATGCACGATTAATGAACCATCAACTGGGTGTGTGTGTTTCAATTTGTGTGTGTGTGAGTGTGTCAGTATGTGTGTGCGTGTTTATGTGTGTGTGTGTGAATGTGTGTGTTGGTGTTTTATGTTTGAATGTATGTGTGAGGGTGTTAGTATGTGTGTCTTTGAGTGTGTTTGAGTGTGTGTGAGTGTGTGTGTGTGTGAATGTGTTAGTGTGTGTGTGTTTGTGTGTGCGCGCACATGTGTGTGCGTGGGTGTGTGTGTGTGTGTGTGTCGGTAGGCAATTAGGTGCTCATTAAGCCACAGTTCAATCAAAATTGAGTTTCCATTGCTGGTCTGTTTTTTCCTCTATAACACATTTTACGCACACACACACACACACACACACACGCACACACACACACACACACACACACACACACACACACACACACACACGCACACACACACATACCCCCCACCCCCATACACACACATAAGTATCTACCTTGAGTAAACCTGCATGACCTAAATGACTCCATGACTGATGGTGTTGTTAAATGTGCAGAATGTAAAATTTCTCTTTACATAAATGGACTGAAATATTCACACTCATGTCTCTAGTGGTGTATCTTAAACAGAAAATAAGAATTGTTTCTGGAAAGTTAGCTCAGAATTAGCCCTCTTCATCTATAAAGGGAGAAGGTCCGGTTGCATGGAGGACGGCATTTTACACTGACATGTTTGCACATAAGCCTAGAAGAGACAAACTGCACCATTGCTGTGGAGAGGACCTTTCATGTTTAGTGGTTGAAGTGGTTTTGCCACAAAAAAACAACAAAAAGAAGACGATGAATAAGTCGTTGCTGGATAACTATTTCGTGTTGCGAAAGGTCCAGCGAGGAGATCCGCCTTCACTTTGTGGCCTCCCTTCTCTTGCTGAGATGATTCTGCATGAACGGACTATGTACCTCTCTACGGTTACACAAGTCAGGTTTTCATGTTTACCTTCTCTGACAGCGAGGTTTGTGATAAATAATGAGTTTGATCCTCCATTTGGCAAGATGTACGTTTTCCTCCCACTATCGAGGGAGAAAGGTTGGGGTCCATCCCACCGGAACTGTCAAAGTTAACACTATGTGGAACAAATAATAATATTTTATCTGACATGTTAACTTTCATCATAAATAACCAAATACAATTTCAAAATATTTCTGGAATATATCTATTTCTAGGAACCTCATCACTTGACAAGCTTCATTATCATGTTACTGGATTATTGCATGTTACTAATTTGACTTCTTCCCTGGAGTCTTTGTGCTTTTTCACCCTGCAGGATCTTGTGGATGGAGGCGGGATCTGCCGCTGTGGACCTGCTTGATGCCCACTGATTACAATGTGATCATGATGATGATTACAATTATTATTATTATTATTATTATTATTATTATTATTATTATTACTAAAGTATAGTATTTCCGAAAAGCTTTTGTTTACTAAAAGTTATGATATTACTATAATTGTTTTTATCAACCTGGGATCCCTGCTGTAGGTGTGGCCCGACCCTGGAGAAGTGGAAGAAAGTGAATTCCAAATCTGATATCATTGCTGCTTCTTCGCCTCATCTGTCTCTTTTCTCCTCTCTCTCTCTCCCTCTCTCTCTCTCTCTCTCGGTTTCTATCTATCTATGTCTCTTTTCAAACTCAACCGGTGATGGCAGTAGGCCGTCCACCTTAAGTCTTGGATCTGCTCGAGGTTTCTGCCCATTAAACTGCAGTTTTTTCTTGGCACTGTCACCAAGTGCTTCCTCATGGAGGCATTTGTTGGCTCTGTAGAATAATTAAATAGAGAGCTCGGTCTAGACCTGCTCTTTTTAGAAAAGCACCTTGAGACAACAGTTGTTGTGAGAAGGCGCTATATAAATAAAGATTGATTGATTGATTGATGATGATGAGGTCACTGACAATGTCATCATTTTGCCACTTGAAGACCACCGTAAATCCTTGGATAGGACGAGGTGAGCTGATGTGTAATATAGGTCGCAATGTAGAACTTCACTGCTGTATACCAATACATTATAGACTCTGCACTTTCAATTGAATGTTGTAATTAAAATGTGTGACTTTACAGTGCAATGATTCATCTTTACATTTTACAACAATGTATTTATTGCATTTAAACTAAGAACAAATATGTTGCAATTTTATTTATCCAGCTACACTGTATTCTTTTTCTGGGTCAGAGCTTTCAAGCAAATGCAAAACTGCAAATCTTAGACTTAGATCTACTTCATTCATCCCGCAGGAGGAAATTACGGCGTTATTCAACAAATAACACGAGAAGAGGCAAGTGAAATACTCACATTATGTGTATCAGAGTAGCATCAATATATGAAAGAAATACACAAGATTAAGAGAAACTACATTTTAAGGGCCTTAATACTTTAGTTGTGGGTTTAAGGTGAATATAGAATGAGTTTGTGTGGAATTATACACATTGGCTATACTATTAATACACTTTTGCCGGTATCATGTACCTTCTGTGCGCTGGTAGATTATTGGATGGAAAGGCTGAGGGGTAGATGGTGCAGTGTTCTAACTGTGAGACTGATATGTTGAACAGTTTAATGACCCTGGGTAGAAATAATTTGGCGTCAAAAGGAAGTTGTACGGGCATCTAACTAGGATGACGCCAGGATGCCTCCTTCTAGATGTTTTTCAGTCAGGCCCAACTGGGAGGAGATCCCGAGGCAGACCCAGATGTCACTGGACAGACTTTATATATCATCCCGGGACACCTCGGGATCCCCGGATTAGCCGTGGTAGCGCTGCAAAACTTCCATGCAGTTATGTGATTTATAATAAAACCTTAATCAACTTCGCAAAAACAACATATAAACTTAATAATGGCCCTAACATGCAAAGTACCCAAAACTACAGTAAACAATGGGCATCATACCTGCCGAAGAAAACTCTTAACCACCATTGCTCATATTGACTTCAGTTGTCGCCATGGCAACGTGTACACAACATTGAGAATGTCACATGTAAAAGCTATAAAAATGGCTGGTTAAAAGATTTCAGCAAGTATAATTCACCTTGTTTACTGTAGCTTTGGGTTCTGTGCATGTTAGGCTCAGTATTAACTTCATTTGTTGTTTTCACAACGTCGATTAAAGTTTTATTATTAGTCACATGACTGCATGACCCGGAAGTTAAGACCAGCTACCACGGCTAAGTGTGTTGTGTTGTGGCTTTTGCAGCGTGTGTGTGTTGTCAAATTGATGAAGATGTTTTCTCAATTTGCAGCATTCGCATGTTGTCTAAGTGATGCCTGTCGACCACCGTACATTACAGCCAAAAATACCCACAAACACACAAATCCAATTTTATTTAATTTTATTGGAAGGTCTGTAACCTTTTCTCTGTTTTCATCCTTTCTCCGCTGCTCCATCAAACGCATAACGTATTCAGTCAGAGTTTTACACGCCGACTCTTGGAAATCACCTCGGAACAATCTTCCTCACATGCTGTAAGTCGGGTCATTTTGAATCCCGTTTCTGATCTGTTTTACAAGCTACAATTGATGACCAGCCTTTATTGGGGATTTGGCAGCAAGTCAGGAAAATTGCATACTCAGTATTTGACAGTGTGCTCCTAACATCCTCCGTGGTCATCTCCCCGATGGCGGGACGCTCGCATAGTTTCCACTTTCATCTGAAGGAGAGAAGAATAGGCAGCTGGCACCGTTCCACTCTCTGTTCTTATGGACACATGAAGTGGTTTATACAAGCACCAGTAAAAGGTAAAAATAATCCTCTGCTGACGTGGAGAAGTTGGAACATTGATTATTACATGGCTCAGCCATAATATTAAAACCACCTGGCTGATAACGTGTTGGTCATCATTTGCCGCCAAAACAGTAGCACAGCAAATTCGGTTGGTTTGGATATTTGCCTGATTGGACTGATTTTTTGGGGGATTTGTCCATCTCCTGTCTGAACACTCTTGTGAATAATCGTGTGTGAATAAATCTTTGAACTGTTTAAGCTCTGCCTCTGGATTCGGAAATTTGGTCCAAACTCTTGTTTTCCTGTTAATAAAGCCTTATAAAACTGTTTACAGGACTGCAGCACTCTGCTGTGTCAAAAGGCATGCCTTTATAAAACTGATGCAAATCATGCAAAAACACCAACATTTGAACAATCAACAAATATAGGAAACCTATTTATCAGATACCTAATATGAATTATTGATGCTCCACTTCTCGATAAAACTCAAAAATGATCTTGTTAGATTGGCAACAATCCAACCCGTAAAATATTTACTAACATCCATTTCCTCATCAATAACTTACCATATGACAAGTGTCTTCAATTTATCAACCTTTACATAGATATCAAACTAAGCATGTGAATATTGGTTATATCTTCTCCCAACTGCACAACCGTACATTTAGTCCCTGGACTATTAGAACTTCTATTTGTTCTTGGGGATTAAACTATTTCCTCATATTCATTTCATATATATGTGTCTGGTTATATGTGGATTTAAATATATATGTGTGTGTTTGTGTATACAGTATATTTGTCTATATATTCATAACACTCCATTTGGATATCATGATTATTGTCAGACAAATAATCATGTTTTCACCAAAAAGGGATGGATGAGTGTCGTGTCAATCAATCATTCTTTATTTATATAGCACCAATTCACAACAACAGTTGTCTCAAGGTGCTTTCCAGAAAGAGCAGGTCTAGACCAAAGTCAGTATACTTTATACATATTACACCTATCGGGGCTATTAGCAGCAACTTCCCCACGGCAAGCTTTGCAGTGGGAAATTCATTGGATAATCATCGTCTATCACAACCAACCAGAAGGTCATTTAGTAGATATCCATTATGGTCGCACACGGACAACTTGATAGTAGAGTTGGTGGGTAGAACTCGGGAGATTTTACCTTTCCTCTGTCTTTTCCACGCATCAACGTGCTGCCCACAGTTTGACCACACGTATACCCACACACGTACGTGTAAAATCACATAAACGATGAATCAAGACACTCCTAGTCAGTATCTAGTAGAGTCTGAGTTGAGACAAAGTACCTGCTCATCTTCTTTGTATGAAGAGAGAGCCAATTGCAGCTGACTTTGCTGATGACTGATGATTCAATATTAAGATCGAGATTAGCTTTATCGTCCTCCAAGGGGAGGATATTAAGTTCTACGATTTTCCCATAGACATAGAGAAAGAACATAGAGATACAGAAAGAGTCTGAAAAACACACGTTTCATTGAAATCCTGGATCAATCTGGACATAGCCTACCAAGGAATCCACAGAGCAACAAGTACCAGAGGAGAAGAACACGTGAAAAATCCAAACCAAACATCCTCATGTTGGAGAAATGCGCTGGTCAACCAATCACACTCCACAGACCCAAGAAAAAACACTTTGTACTTAGTTTTACATCTTGCTCTTTGCTGTGTTTAACACAGCACTTTCCCTTCTGTGGGACGAATAAAGTCTAATTATCTATTCATATCTTATCTTATCTTTGTTTAATCTTATCTTCTGCCACCATCAGCTCATCATGTCCCACCTACAAAGTGAGAACAATGTAAAAAGGTATTTTCCTCCAGTATCACACACCAAAACCACACCATCAGCCAGAAATCTTATTAGAAGCTCCTAATCTTATCTGCTACTGTTTAAATGGTTTATTGACACTGGGATAAATCAATGTTTAAATTTGCCACGAGGGACTTGAACCTTCTCCTTTCACAAAGCCATTGATATTCTAAAAATTACCATATTGGTTCTTACTAAGGCTATCATACAAATGTAAATGTTTT
>VRLP01004674.1:0-45758 GCA_009660295.1 Lophius piscatorius
ATAGATAGATAGATAGATAGATAGATAGATAGATAGATAGATAGATAGATAGATAGATAGATAGATAGATAGATAGATAGATAGATAGATAGATAGATAGATAAATGGCCCTGACTAAGCACACATCACTCAAACTGCTCAAGGTCGGTCACTGAAGTCACTGAATATCTGATAAGATTTCCAGATACACACACACACTCAAAACACACACAAAAAACAACACACACATGCTACCATATGATAAGACAAAGTATGACAGCAAGTCTACACATGTCAACAGTTATACATTTTGATTTATGAACACATTCTGTATACAGCTCAGCATATACAATATACACACACCCACACCGACACACACACACACACACACCCACTCCGACACACACACACACACACACACACGCATAAACACACGTATAGACATACATATACAAACACACACTCACATCCACACTCTCACACATACACGCTCTCTCACACACTCCCACAAACTCATATGCACACACACGCACACACTCACACACTAACACACACACACCCACACACACACACAAATATAAATACACACATACTCACACCAACATATATACACTCTCACATACACGTATTCACATACAAATACACAAACATACTCACATCCACACTCTCACACACACATCCACAAACTCATATACACACACACACTTACTCACACCCACACACTCACACACACATATAAATACACACATAGTCACACACAAACATATATACACACACACATATACACACACATACTCACATCCACACTCTCACACACACACCCACAAACTCATATACACACTCACACACTCTCTCTCACACACACACACACACACACACACACTCCCACAAACTCATATACACACTCACACACTCTCTCACACATACACACACACACACACACACACACACACACACTCACACACACACACACACACACACACACACACACACACACACACACACACACACACACTGAACCATACAGTTTGCTCCGCTGAGTAGCCGGAACACAATCCTCAGGTTTCTCCTCACATTCAGGATCGTTTTCACGTTCCACAAATAGATTCTGTCAAACATCTTTCTGCTGCGACGACGACTTTTTCCTCACCATAACGCAGAAAGACTTTTAACCAGCGCAGAATAGAGTTTGAATTATTGTTTTGTTGTTTCATCACAAAAACAACCGGAGGTATCCGCTTTACGTTTGTTCAAGGTGAGAGTTCATGTTTTCCCCCGACATCCATTCCCCGGCTTATTTGAACCTGAACTAGATAAACGACGCGTCGATTATGATGGAGGAGACGAGTCCGTGCGAACATCTCCCGGGGGCAATAACGCACGCCGTCACGTACGCATGCCAGCAACATCTAAAACGTTAGCAGGGACCGTCTCAAAGGCGCTCGGCATCCATTAACCACCCACGCCGCCGCCGCTTTCGATTTCCCCGCTCCACTGGAGCACCTTTAAGGACTCCCTGACTCTAGTTCTTCAGTTCAGCGGCTCCTGTTTAAGTGGAATAACATATTGGTGCGCATTAGGATTCTTGGCTGTACAAGTGGAATTAATGGCTAAATGTAATTGCTCCATTTAACTCCGCCCACATCCAACCGGACGCAATTATCCCTGTTTTATGAAAATGACGTGTGTGGGAGAGCAGGAACTTTAAAATAATAGTTTGTCAGGTAGCTCAGCATAAAAAAAGTAGGAAGAGCCGTCTTGACTCTGCGAGGAAGAACTGGACTGATTTATATTTCCATGAAAAAAACAACTGTTTTTCAGACATAACTTCCTATAAAATGGTCTGATTTAATCCAAATTTGGTGAATATGAATCGACTCATTTAAATCTATCTTGTATATGTCATATTTTACGCTGATAGTTCAGATAATACCCACTAGGTGGAGCTTTTTAAGAAAAAAACAATTTTTCGGACATAACTCCGTCGCTGTCGGGCCGATCTCCACCAAATTTATTGCATATGAATCGACTCAATGAGATATATCTCCAATTAATCATATTTTACTCGCTAAAATTTGCTTTTCGACAAAAAAAAACATGTTTTTCAGTAATAACGTCCTGAGTTTTGGTCAGATTTAGTTCAAATTTGGTAGGAATTAATCAACTCAAAGAGATCTATCTGGTTTAGATCATATTTTACTCACTAAAATTAGCTCTCTTTTTTTTTTTTTTTACGAAAAACACCCTTTTTTCTGGCATAATTTTACATTTAATTTAAACGGATCAATCAAGTGGATTGCTTTTACAACGCAGGAGATTGGGACATATTTTTTTTTTTACCTTGTAGCCCTTTGAGATTTGATCCAAATGTAAAGTGGGTTGTAAATTAAATGTATTATTATTTATTATTATTATTTTGTTTTTACATTTTTAACATGTTTTTACATGATCATTTTCTCTCTTTTAAAGTTTTGACACAACAATGTGATAATTTTCAAATTTCTACATGATAATTGTCACATTGAAAATCATGGCGCACGTTTAAATTATGAAAACACATTTTTACATGATAGTTTTCATTTTATAATGTAATAATTTCCACGTGGTTACGTAATTCGCATGTTTTTACATATTTAACATGATTTCCGTGATGATTTTTATCTTATAATTTAATAGTTTTGTCATATTTAGATAAATTTCACATTGTAATGTGACAATGTTTCTGTTTTTAATATAATTATCACATTATAACATGATCATTTTTATGTTAAATGTGATAATTTTCAATTTCTACATTATAATTATCAAATTTTTAATGATGGTTAATGCTAAATTAATGAAAATGTACATTTTGGATGTCTTAACCTCATGATTTTCTGTCATAACATGATAATTTTCACGCCACATTTTAACCTTCATTTTAAAGGATCATCATCATTGTCACATTATGATGTGAAAATTAAATAAAAACATTAAAATGATCATGTTATAACACGGCAGCAATAGGCTTCCATACCTAAAAATCATGAAAAATGAACATCAAAAACGACTTTGTCAAAGCAACATTTCATATCAGTTATAACCTGATAATAACATATCTAATATCATGAAGTCATGTGGACAACAACTAAACTCCGCCCAGAAAGGTTTCGAAAACCTGCGAGGTAAATGTCCTCGCCAAATCCTGACATCTCACTCCTCCGAAACAAACTGAAACCTCGAAACAAAGTCAGGTTTCTGCACCGATCTAACAAAACCATCTCATCCTGAGAATCTTCATATTCAACCGGAAGGTGTGACAGCTCAGTTTTAAAAAAAACAACTGCAACGCAAACTATCCTCACGCATAATACTTTGATTCCTTCCCCACAACAATAACATCTTATTCCCAGGCAGCCTCTTATTCCTCCAGCTGGATATCCAGCTGACACCTGCTTAAAAAAACAAACATCCTAACTAAACTACTGCATTGAATGTATAATTCATCTGAAAAAGGCACTGATCCATGGTCCCGACCCGAAATAATGCACATCGAGAACTCTGTGGAAACCCGGCGTTGCCTGGAGTCCTGTAAGTCCAAACCTGGAGGAAAACCACAGGTCTGATATGCTGGATGGTACAAACTGAATATTAATGCGGCGGTCTGGTAGTATCATCCATAGGGAACCGAGCTCTTGGAACTGGGTCTGACTCTGACCTGGATGTCTCTCTCTCTCCCTCTCTCTCCCTCTCTCTCTCCCTCTGTCGTCCATAATTCATGCTCCATGTGTGTTTCTGTGTGAGTGTGTATGTGTGTGTGTGTGTGTGTGTGTGTGTGTGTGTGTGTGGGTGAATATTTTTAGCTAAGCACATTGAATTTGTCGTGTGGATGGGGAAATTGTGTGGGCGGAGTCACAGGGCAGGTGTGTGACATACAAAAGACCTATGTGTTTGGAGGGGAGGTGGGGGGCGGTTTCCATGTGAGCCGGCCCCCCCGCCCCCCGCCCCACCCTGCATGGAGATACACATCTGCATGTGTGTTTGAGGGGAGCGGCAGCGGCCCGTCTGTTCCGCCTGACAGCGGATGACACTGATAGTGACGGAGGATGTGGAAGATTTCTACAGCCGCTGGATCAGAACCCGCCATCCGTCACATCTGCAGAACTCTGCCCCACGTGACAAAGACTTCCCGCGTCTCACTCAGTCACAGCGTTTAGCGATAACGTCTCACTGCGAAAGAGTCCCCGAAGAGTGATTCTGCTCAGAGCTGACAATTGGTTGGTTGATGACGATGGGTTGGTTCTTCATCAATTTCTGTTTTGCACCATAAACGTGAAGAGTGTTTCAAACATTCAAATTTAAATATCTTCTTCTTCTGTGAAAAATGAGCGCAACATCTGTCTCCTTCTTCATCTGTCCTCTGCGTCTTCCTCTGTGACACAAACCAACTACATGTCCTCTCACCACATCCAGAAACCTCCTCTTCGGGCTTCATCCTTCTCCTCCTGCCTGCAGCTCCATCTCCAGCATCCTTCTACCAGTAGATCCACTATCCCTCCTCTTCTTCACGGGTCAGAACCATCTCAATCTGTCCTCTCTGACTTTGTCTCCAGGACATCTAACCTGGACTGTCCCTCTGATGTCTCCTTTCTAATCCTGTCCATCTTCATCACTCCCAGAGAACATCTGAACATCTTCATCTACGCCTCCTGTCTTCTGGTCAGAACCACCATCTCTAAACCATCCAGCAGACCTGCTCTCACCTCCATCTTGGAAACCTTTCCCTTCACTCCTGCTGCTACTCATCTGTCACAGATAACTCCTGACACTCTTCTCCACCCACTCCACCCTGCCTGCACTGACTTCTTAACCTCTTTTCCACATCCCCCTTTACTCTGAACAGTTGACCCCAAGTCCTTAAACTTCTTCACCTTCTCCACCTCTACTCCTTCGTCTCCACCTTTCCTCCTGCCTCCCTTTCATTCACACACATGTATTCTGTCTTCATTCCTCTTCTCTCCAGCACATACCTCCACCTCTCCAGGTTCTCCTCCACCTGTTCCCCGCTCTCACTACAGATCACAATGTCCTTCACCAACATCATAGTCCTTGGAGACTCCTTTCTGACCTCATCTGTCAACCTCAACAGCAAACAAGAAGGGGCTCAGAGCCGATCCTTGATGCAGTCCCACCTCCACCTAGAACCCATTTTTCACTCCTACTGTACCCCTCATATCCTGCACCACTCCAGACTTCCTCTCGCAATCCCACAATTAATCCCTCGCCGCTCTGTCGTACACTCTCTCCAAATCCACAGAGACACAGTTTGACTCCGTCTGACCTTCTCCGTACTTCGCCGTCATCTCGCTCTCGGAGCAAACATTCACGCATCACTGGCGTCTTCTGTCTTCCTTGGCAGGAAACCAAACCTGCAGCTCACAAATTGTCACCTCTGTTCTTAAACTGAAATTAGATGGCGTAAAATTGTCTCTAGCAAATGAGTTAAGAAGAAAAAAAAATCACAGGGGAGACGCCGAACAATCAGATCAAACTCCGGTGTAACGGAAACCGGGACAGCGCCGATTGATTGCTGGCCAGAGTGAGGCTCATCACTGTCAGTTCTTATTCTCCTCGCTGTTGCAATCAATCATTGCAGGGGTGGAATGGGATGACCCTCTTGTGTGTGTGTGTGTGTGTGTTTGTGTGTGTGTGTGTGTGTGTGTGTGTGTGTGTGGGTCCATATGTTCATGTGTGTTAAGTGACTGTTCTAGTCGGACACTAATGATTCGACCACAGGAAGGTCCATAAAACTCCAGCAAACTGTAATCGCTCAGTTACATATTGATTAACAGACGGCTAACGTCCCCCCCCTCCCACCCCACCCCTCGACCCAGGCAAAGGGGAGACGGATAAAGAAGATAGGTGACATCTTCTGCAGCTTATATGGGGGCTTCATCACGGCAGAGTTGATCGGGTCGACACATAAAGGCAGAAGTGAGGCGGTCTGCCGTCACAAACTCCCCGTTAATAGAGCTGATAGCAAAAGAGGGAGACAGATCCTGTGAGAGAGTGGGAAGGGGGTGAGAGAGAAAAAAAAGGGCAGCCAAGTGAGAGTGAAGGAGGCAGAGGGGAAAGAGGGACACGGGGTGAAACATATCACCCCTGACACCGGGCTTATCTGGTCGAATAACACTCCAGGAGGATAGAATTAAAGGGTTTCTAGGAGCAGCCTACATGTTATACCCTGGTACCTGCAAGAATTCAAGTGGTTCTGGACTTCCTTGGAGCGCCTGAATGATAGTTTAGTTATTCTACTGAATAATAATGAACCCAAACACAGTACATGTGGAGAGGATAGATGTATAAATATACATATATATATATATATTTGATGCCATCATATAGTGACATCCTACTGTGTGTCTTTAAAAAAAAAAAAGAAAAAAAAATGTCCAGGGCTTCAGGTAATAAATCTAGAACTCACCTCAACGACCTGGAGAAAAGATTCCAAGCGGAGTCGAGGAACTTCACCGCCGTTTACTTGACAATCACGAACACCTGACAGCTTCCGGACCCATCTCCCTCTCCTCACCCTCTTTGTCTTTGGATTCTTCCCCTCAATCCTCCTCACTGCAGCGCGCGGCCCGGTTGGTGCTGCCAGACAAACAGAGCTCCGGGCGCATCGCTCCGTGCGCCTAATTCTGCTGAGGCTCGGAGACGGGGAAGAGGAAGAAGAGGAGGAGGAGGAGGAAGAGGAGGAGGAGGAAGGTGGTGCGCCACTTCACCGGAGTTTTGTATCCCCTGCTTCCATCAGAGGTTCGGTGTGTGCGTGTGTGTATGGACCGGAGGGTTCGCAAACGCGGTGCATCAGCGCCATCTCGTGGTTCTTCGGGTCACCTGACATTTCTGAAAGTGATGCTGAGCGTCTCCGCTGTGATTGGCTGCGATGCGCCTGAGCGGATTCATAATAAGCGGCGACCGCACACCTGAGACCGGCCGCTGGTTAATTTAAAGTCCAACACATTCAATGGTTCCGATTCATTTATATATATGAGGCCATTCCACTCCTGGAATAAACTGAATATTTTAAATCTCATGGATCCAGCTGTTTTATTTATCAATATTTAAAACCGCTTCCGCCCCCAGGAATGCCCATATATGGAAATAATATGGAAATAACATCCAAGCCCCCCCCAAAAAAAACCACCACCACAATTTACTTTCGAAAATGTTATATTAACATTTTCAAATTTATACATGATCATTTTCACCTTGTAAATGAAAATTGAAGGCTAAAAAAAATGTGAAAATGATCAAATTTTTTTTGTCATTTTTATTTATTTATTTATTTTCTTTAATCATTTATTTATTTATAACTTTTTATAATTTTTTATATTTATTTATAATGTAAAATTTTCTATGTTTTTACATTGAATAGAATAGCATAGAATAACTTTATTTATCCCAAAAGGCGAAATTTAGTAGTTGCAATGTGATCATTTTCACATTTTTACATGAATTTTACATTGTAATGTGATAATGTTCACATTCTGACAGGATAATTGTCATTATAAAAAAGTGTTTTTTTATAATGTAATCATTTCTATGTTTTTACATAATTTGCATGTTTTTACATGATCATTTTCATTTCACAATGTGACATTTTTCACATTTTTACTTCATTTTCACGTAAAAATGTAATACATTTCAAATTTCTACATTATAATTATCACTGTGTAAATAAAAGTAAAAGTGAAAATAATTTGCATCTTTTTACATATAATATTTATCTAATAATGTGAAGTCATATTGTTACATGATAATGTTCCCATTTTTATATAATTTTTACATTGAAGATGATCATTTTCATGTTTTTATTTGATCATTTTCCTTAAAAAATACTGTATCTACTCATTGTACGATATCATATTATTTAATATATTAATAATTGATCATCTACAGATAATGAATAATCCATAGGTTATATAGATATAAATTTATTCTTATTATTTTGTATTATATTGTATTTTTATGGCAGATAATGTTCATTTTATTTTGTATTATACATTGTATGTGTATGTGTTTACGTATTTGTATTTAAATTGACAAAGATCAACCTGCAGCAGAACTATGTCAAAACTGGACGTCGTTGAAGGATGGTTGGACTTCCTTCTGTTCCAGGGAAAAGAAGGTGTTTCATTTAACCTAAGATTGATATTGAGGATTGGATGCAGTTTGAGTTCTTAGCTACTTTTTGTGAATCTTTCCCTCAGCTTATAACCAAGAAGTGACCTCCTTGTTGCTGCTGGTGCATCTTTTTCCGCCTTCACCAAGAGCACTGAAGTCTCCAAAAATCAGTGCATGTGATGCAGTTGTGTCTCAGGTTCAGTTTCTTTATCTCAATCCTAGCCGTGCTCTCATCTCACCCCAGGAAAAAAACGCTCCTTTGGTGCATTGATAAACTTTTCAATTACACATTTTGTGTAAATTTGTCTCATTATTCTGAATTGGTGAGTTCCTACACAATCCTGCAGACAATATATCGATGTGGGATAGAATGGAATGCATTTACTATGTCTTTTAAAATGTGTAACCATGTTTTGATTACAACATATATAAATGTTTGTTTAAAATCAGATTTTGTTTATTGGAATTTGTTGTATTGCTTAAATGTGATATTTTTTTTATCTCCCAGTGTGGATACTGGAATTGTTTAGAAAATCTTAATGTAACTCTGGAGAGTGTGGAACTATTTTATACACCTGAAAAAGTGTTGAATTCAACTCTGTGGGAGTTCAATCAAAACTGGACTTTTTCCTGTGATGAGACCCCAACCTTCACTCTGTTCTGATTGGTACCATCTAAAACAACAAACTATCAACTCACTACACACCATGTGTGTATCTGATAATCATCAACTCACTACACACCATGTGTGTATCTGATAATCATCAACTGAATACACACCATGTGTGTATCTGATAACTATCAACTACACACCATGTGTGTATCTGATAATCATCAAGTGACTACACACCATGTGTGTTCCTTTAATTGTACAATTGCACATCTGCACCGGGACTATTTTAATATATATTATATATATATGTATGTGTATATATTTTTTATATATATGTATGTTTTTATATATACATATATATATATATATATATATATATATGTATCATTTACATACTGTATGTATAACTCTATAAGTATAAATGTGAATATCTATCTATCTCTCTCTCTCTCTCTCTCTATCTATCTATTATCTCTCTCTCTCTCTCTCTCTCTATCTCTCTATCTATCTCTCTATCTATCTCTCTATCTCTCTATCTATCTATATTTTCGGAATATTCACTCCTCAAGACCAAATGAGCGTATTTGGTTGTATTGTTTTGGCTCGTTTCACTCCTGTTATTACGTCATAAAATCATTAGTAGGCTCATTCTTTATTTCAGCTCAAGCTCCTCGGTTTGAATTTCCACACTGGATTCGGCGTACAGCTTCCAGCAATTCATCCTGTGTTCTGAGGCCTGGTGCCATATTGTTGTTCACCGTACACTGATTGAAAAGGCAACTATTCTAAGAGGATTAAAGGACTTAATATCCGGATTTGTGGGCCTTTCTTTAATTCTGATCCTGTACTTTGATAAACCAGCCAGGACGACATATTTCAGAATATCATAATGTTTGTCAAAATCTGCCAATGGTTTATAGCTGCACACTATTAGCTTGATTAATTAACTATTAGCATGTGAATTAATGGGTTTAAATCACCATAAAGTGCATTTTGAGATTTATAGCTTTGACCCCGCCCCCTGGGCCCTGGCCACCACATTAAAACATTCTTAGGACTGGCCCTGCATTGAGCTCAAGATCCGGTTGACACATATCGCTTTCCACTGAGCTGGTTCCGGGGCTAGCTCGGAGCCAGAGCCTGTCTTAGCACCAGTTCTTTGTTTTTCGACAGCCTAAGCACCAGCTCCCGCCTTTCAAAGCTGGTGCCAGACAAGCACCAACTCTTTGCTGCTCTAAAGCCAAGAACTAAATACAAACTGTTTCTACAGTAACAAGATGCTAAAAATGGTATATATTTGTGAAATTATATTGATTTCAAGAAACAAATAATTGTTTTTAAATTAGACAAATATATATTGTTTTTTTACTTTGATTAAACAGGTATATATTATGCCTTTATCTCCTTTTTTTAAGTGGTTATTTACAGTAATGTCTATTAGAAGGTCACAGTATTTATAAAGGCAAGATTCTGTTAACCACAACTGCCAGTATTTGCCCTTAAATTATACAGATGTCTCATTACAGTGCAGAACACGTGCAAAACGTTTAATTTTATTATGGAAAAATTATGGAAAACACTTTAATTTTGTTTTTTTTCCCCCATTAAATGGCATCACTGAAAACAGCAGAGCAGGGAGTATGACACACACACACACACACACACACACACACACACACGACAAAACCACGTGACTCGATGAAAGGGATTAGATCAAAATAGTCATTATAGGTGGGTATATAGAAAATACATATGAGTAAAGGTTAAGCCATTGATGATAAAAACCTCGGAATTGTGGTTATTTTTGCAATATATTCATATGATGACTGGATGATTCTTTTGGATGGACACCAAATTTAGTTTAGACTTAGACAGACTTTATTTGTCATTCAAATTGACACCATACAGTACTCATCGGAACGAAATTACGAAGCATTGGAAGAAATACGTCAGCATCACGTGTTTTACCTAAAGTGAATATAGTGCAATAAATAGTTTTTTTAAAGAAAGCTAGACAGAATAAATAGGTAAATATTAGTAGATATTATGGAATTTTTTATTGATGCTTTTTATCTGCTTTTATTATTATTATTATTATAAAATACTATTTTTGCACTTGTGTGTTGTAAACAGTCTTATGGAGCAGTATAGTGTTTACAGATATAATAACGCCCTCTTCATCAGAGATTGTGATTCTTGCACTGAATAGTGTAAACTCTCCTCTTCCTCGCGGATGAGGTCATTGCGTGTCTGGCGCAGACAGGCGGCGCATCCAGCTTTGTGCGCGCGGACCACGCCCCGGTGACGGCGTGCGGTCCAGCAGGCTAAGCTAACTCTCAGCCGCTACATCCGGGCGATCTGCTCGGTTTACAAACCCTGCGAAGATGGCGACTTCAGGGAGGAGCGCTTTATTATCCTCCACCTCAGCCGGGCCTAAGAGCACACTGGAGAGCACCAACCCAGAGGAGGATGACGGACAGGACTTATGGTGGGCTTCATGTGGTTCCGGGCGGGTTCTGGCGGCCAGCGTTGGTGGGCGCCGAGGGTTCCATTGTGTTTGGAGGAGGATGGTTTGACAGATAGAAGCTAACGGGGCTAGCTAGCATCAGCACCAGCCTGCTGGTGACACAGCAACCTTGTTTTGGTCGTGTTGTAACTGGGATGTCCTGTCTGCAGGTCCACCATCCTGAGTGAAGTGTCGACCCACTCCAGATCGAAGCTTCCGTCAGGGAAAAATGTCCTGGTCATGGGTGGGTATCTTTGACTGCCTGCAGCCTCCTGGCTAGCCAGGAGGAACCGTTATCTCTGACAGCCTCCGGGCTGATGATCGCCTCATCCTTCTGGTGATTCATTCTAACAGCATGTTGGGTTTTCGGTTCGGGGTTCGGGGTTCGAAGTTGGTACATAGGACCACAGGTGTATTTTCCGGTACGCAGACGCACGGCCGCGCGCGCGCTCACGTCGGATGAGGGGAGAATCAGGTCGCTTTGAAACACTGCAAGTCATTCAAGCATCCCGTCGGTGGAGATGATGCTGAGGGCCCACGGGGTCCATGTGACCGGAGCGGACCGGGTGCCTCCCTGTCTCTCCGCGTCCTCGTGGCCGACACACACCGTTTTACACGCGGGTGCTTGAGATAATCCGCTACCGGACAACCGTTCCGGCTAATCGGTGATCTTAAAGAGTGACGGCAAAAGTATATTTGTTTGTTTATGCTATCTATAATAAATAAATAAATCCTCCAGGATTATTGGTACCGTTTTAAATAAACGAGTTAAATGTTTTTAACATCTATGCACATGATGTTAAATTCAAATTAGTCACAGAAATCTCACATTTAACTCAAATAACAAATAAAACAAAATATATTTTTCTTTAAAACCTTTGCGAACCTGCATTTAATGTTTTGCTTCGCCCACTTTTGCCACAACAACAGACCCCAGTCTCCTCCTGTTGTGTGTGTGTGATGAGGTTTGAGAACACATGGAGAAGATCTGAGACCATTCCTTCAGATTCTGAGGTCCACGCTTGTGGACTCTCCTCTGCAGAGGGGATGGGGAAAATCTGGGAATTATATCCACCTTAATCAAATTGATGCGACGTGCCTTCGATAAAGGTCGGGTATGATCATAATGTAAATCTTGCTTGTATTTTTCCTGCCAGAGGTGTTAGGTTGAGTTTCAGAAGACAACCAAAGGATCTAGAACTACCAGGCCGAGGTATTTAAAGGGAGAGTTTGTGCTCTGGAAGAGAAAGTTGGAGGTGGAGGGTATATGTTCAGCAGCAGCATTGTTATTTGTTGACTTGTGTAGATGCAGAGGAGCCAATTTGAATATAATCGGACATATGATTGAGAAGTAAGCTAATGGTCAAAAAACTCTAAACACAAAAAAAAAAAACAGCAGCCTCCTTATTGAGTGAAATACAATAAAATTTTCCAAATACTAGTTAAATCAGTTAGATTTTCGTTAAAAAAAAAGTATCCTTGCGTGTGTAAAATATGAATTAATCCAGTAAATATCATGTATTCCAGACAGATCTCCGCAAGTTGTTTCATATGTACTAAATCGGACGAACCGTTAGGAAGTTAGGCTCGAAAAAAAGGGTCTTTCGTTACAAAAGAGGCCCCCTTGCGTGCGTGAAATAGGAATGATTACAGTAAATTACAGCTTTTAGATAGTTATGTATAGATAGGCGTACAGATAGATAGCTAGAGCTCCTCGAGTCGATTCATATGCACCAAATTTGGACTAAATCGGCCCCACGGTTCGTAAATGATGGCCTGAAAACGTTTGGGGATAAAGCTCCCACTAGTGGCAGAAAGAAATTATGGAACTGCAAATGCAGAATTTGAAAATTTGAAAATGATCCATGAAAAGGTTTTTCAGTTATCTCTTTACATATCTGTGGGCGGAAGGGATAATTCTTATTAATTAATATCCCCGATGTTTCCAGTTTACATCCTTCACTTTTTTCTTAATTCAGTCTGCAGCCAGATATTCAAACAAAATGATCGAATTTAGTCAGAAAAACTTGTACTGATGATGCGGGAACGCTCGGCAACTTATAAACGCTGTATTCCGGTGTTATTCCCTTCAAATGCTGGACACTGTTGCAGGAAAACGTCAAACAGTAACGGGGAGAGGGGTGGTACCCTTGTCTAATTATATCCCTGAAAAAGTATGGGGTACCGTCAAATTGTCGCAGCTTCTGCTGTTGCAGATCCTTCGCGTTAACTTAATAATTCATTAAGGTAAGGATCGGTGAGTCTAAATTTGGTGCATATGGCGTTCTAACTTGTTGACATCATATTTCATTCTTGTAGCTCATATTTTACTCACAAGGGGGCGCTTTTTTTTTTTGGCCCGATTCAAACAATTATTTGAACAAATAAATCTCGAGTGTGTGGTCTCTATACGATTATCTAGCTGCTCCCGATCAAGCTGCGCAATAAGCTGTAAGTAAGCCGCAGTAGCCAATGAGAGCGAACGGACCGGGAAGCGTCATAACAGGATGTTGCGTTACTTTTACAGCGAACGGAAACCCAAACATGCCTGAACCCCGAGTCAGGTGGATTATTGAAGAAGAAGAAGTGCCGCTTTTGGAAGTTTTCACGCAAGATATATCAAAATAGGACCGACGAGGACGTCGATCAAACCTCCATGTTTGTTGTTCTTCTGAAGTCTCGTTTTGTCACGCGAGTTTCTGTGAGATCTCGCGTCTGTGGGATCGCCGCTGTGAAATCCTCACTACAAACAGCATGTGTGGTTCTCGCCGTCTGGCAGAATGGTCTAGTGTGTGCGTTCAGAAGATAATTTATTTCTTTATTTCTTTGAGATTTGATCCAAATGTAAAGTGCATTATAAATTAAATGTATTATTATTATTATTATTATTATTATTATTATAATAATCTTAAAAATCGGTTGAAACCGTCCTCATGTCTGCAGTCTCATCAGAATCAGTTAAGATTTGTAAATCCTCTAGTGTGTAGCCAGCACTAGAAGCTATGATAAATTTTAACCCTTTGTAACTCTTGTTTGCAGTGAAAGCATTTATATTTCTGGCACTTAATCATGATGGATGAGTCCACTACCCGTAATTATGTCACGAAAATTCGGAGATCTTGTGGAATCGTCATCGCAGCCACATCCGTCGCCAAGGATCCTTCATGTTTAACGCGATAACTCAAAAACCATTTCATGGATCACTTTCAAATGTTAAACCCACATAGATCTTAGTGTGAGGAAGAACTGGTTTGATTTTACAAAAGATGGGCCGTATATTTCCAGCACTAGAGGAAATATAGTATCCAATATTTGTTTTCGTTATTTTTTGCATAAGTGTACATTATTCTTCATGCCTTTGATCCTATGACTCCTTCTCCTTCGCCAAGGAAGGAGTTTATAATCTAACCCCAAACCCCCCCCCCCCCCCCCCCCCCCCCCCCCCCCCCCACACACACACACACACACACACACACACACACACACACACACACATACATACATACATACATACATACATACATACATCTTACAGATACGTACCTGATGCGTTGGTCACAGCTTTTAATTCATTTATCTATTTATTTTACAGCATCAAAACAAGACGTGGAACTCACTAGGGGGTTCTGGGGATTTTTATAAAAATTAAAATACTGTGGACGTAACTTCACATTGTAATTGGAGGAGTTCAATCAGGGGGATTGCCTGTGCAACGCAGGGGATAGGGGACTTTTCACGGATGTTCCCTGGTTGTAATCAGCTTTGTTCTGTTATTTTCACATTGTGTGTGTGTGTGTGTGTGCGTAGGTGAGGTGGGTTCTGGTAAGACCACCCTGGTTGCAAAGCTACAGGGAATTGAAGAATACATGAAGGGGCGTGGCCTAGAATACCTCTACTTCAGTGTCCACGACGATGACATTGACGGTAAGCAGTAACTGTTTTTCGGTTTTTCGTCCACAGCCGAGTCTTTCTCCAGTGATCCGGTATTTATCGTCTGTTTCGTCTGTGTGCTCAGATCAGACCCGGTGTAATGCCTGGGTACTAGACGGTGACCTTTACCACAAAGGTCTGCAGGGCGTGGCGGTGCCGGTGGACTCCATCAGCAACACATTGCTGCTGATAACGGTGGACATGTCGCGGCCCTGGAATGCTCTGGACTCCCTCCAGAAGTGGGCCGCCGTCGCCAGGGAACACATCGACAAACTCCGGGTCGCCCCGGAAACACTGCGGGAGCTGGAGCAAAGAAGTGAGTCACGCCGACCGCAGTCTGGCTCTAAAGCGCCGGCGTCAGTCATTTTTCACGGGAAACCTCAGCTCTACAGGGAGCTGTTTATTAGAACGCCGACGCCACATCTTTGAATGTGACTCCTGGCAGGTTCTTGTTTTAACTGTCAGGGATTCATCAAGGTTCCTCTTATTTTGTATTTTATTTCACGCTCTTATTTTCTTATTTACTTCCTTTATACTTTATAGAGTTTTTATTTTTGAGTGATTTTAATCTGTTTACCTATTTCTAGCTTCTATCGTCGGTTGTTTCCTCACTTAAGGTCTTTCCACTCCGGTGGGCTGTATGGCGGCCGTGGCTGTGTGAGCGCCGCTGTGGGGGTCGCTCCGGCCCGGTTGGATGGGGGGGAGATGGTACCACAGCTTCATGGTTGTGGTTCTGACTCCTCTGCTCGCTGGGGTGGGAGGGACTCCTGCGGCGGTGCTTTTGTAGACATGGATGTGGTTTTGGTTCCTGGTGTGGGCGGCGGCTCTGTTTACGACGGCGTTTCCTGCGTTCTGCTTTCTCAACTTCCTGTTTTTATGAGCACTGATTTTCTTTTAATGCTTTACGTAACTACAATGTACTTGTGTTACGTGTGTGTATTTGTATGTGTGTGTGTATCTGTATGTCTGTGTGTGTGTATTTGTATGTACATTTTATGTTTGAGTGCATGTGTGTATTTGGATGTGTGTGTGTGTGTTAGTGTATTTCTGTGCGTGTGTACTTATCTGTATATTTGTGTGTGTGTATTTGTCAGTTTGTGTGCGTGTGTGTATCTTTATGTTTGTGTGTGTGCGTATCTGTATGTCTGTGTGTGTGTATTTGTATGTTCGCGTATTTTTCTGCGTGTATTTTTATGTGTGTGTGTATTTTTATGTTTGTATGTGTGTGTATATATGTTTGTGTGCCTGTATTTGTATCTATGTATGTGTGTTTTTGTATGATTTTGTTGTGTGTTTTAGTGTAAATGTATGTGTGTGTGTGTGTATTTGTATGTATGCGTTGGTTTATATGTGTGTATATTTTTAGGTATATATGTGTGTATCTGTGTGTATTTGTATATATGTGTGTGCGCGTGTATCTGTGTATTTGTATGTATGTGTGCGTGTGTATTTATACGTGGGTTTATATATGTGTGTATATTCTTAGGTATATATGTGTGCGTGTGATTTGGCGGAGGAAGGGTTACTGTTTTACTTTATTCTGTAAAACACTTTGCGTTACATTTTGTTCGTATGAAAAGTACTGCAGACAATAAAGATCTGATTGATTAAAGTTACATCTGGGTGTGTGTGTAGTTGTAAAACAGTTCCAGGAGTACGCAGAACCCGGCGGTGGGGAGGACGGCACTCCGCAGAGGAGGAGTGAAGAAGAGGAGTGTGTGCTGCTGCCGTTAGGAGACAACACACTGACACACAATCTGGGAATACCGGTAGTGGTCGTCTGCACAAAGGTACTCACACACACACACACACACGTTCTCACTACTGGCTGACAAACACGGCACACGTGTGGAAAGTCATTTCACTTCTAAATGTACTGGAGGAGTAAAACCTCCACTCTGTGGTGATTCTAGGAGAAATCATTTCTTTGTGAATCATCTTCAAGAAAAGTTCCTTTCTGATAATCTGTCTAACGCCCACTTATCTGACTCCAGTGCGACGCCATCAGCACGCTGGAGAAGGAACACGACTACAGAGACGAGCACCTGGACTTCATCCAGTCTCACATCAGGCATTTCTGTCTGCAGTGTATCCTTCACCGCGCCGGGTTTCTGTCCTGTGTGCTAAAAGGTGCAGCGTGAATAATTCATGCCGTTTGAAAACAATGAAACTATCGATCTGCGGGGTCCACTGAGGCTTCGATGCAACTGGCGGTCAATACTGCTGACTTTGCAGTTTGCGCCGTCAGGAGAGATTTACGGCATTCATTCCCATTCTGGCTCCTCCTCTCCTCTCGTCCAGCTGTTTGGTGACGATTTTAAAAACTTCCACTGGCGACGCAATTAAATCAAGTATTTTCAACTGAAATTTTTGACTCTATAATACTTCATTTAATTGTCTGTTACCTGTAAACTATTTTTTCTTTTTTACAGTGTGGCGCATACGAATCCACCCAAGGAGATCTATCTTGTGTATGTCATATTTGATTTAAATATAATAGTTCCTATTTTCCTCACGAGGCAACTTAACGTTTAATTTGAGGAGTTGAATCAGGGATATCGCCTGCAAAATGCAGGGGGATTGGGGGCTTTTTTGAGGATATACACTTTTCTGTTGGCTTAAGCCTAATTATTTTTGCCGTTGATATCGCTTTGTTGCAAAAAAAAAAAGGTTTGAAGTTGCTACAGCTGTTTGGTGATTGTTTAGAAGTTTATCTTTAGCGTATTCAGAAAAAAGGGGCGGGGCTGAAAATCTCCTTAACGGCCGTTCCAGACGGAGCGTCTCTGGTTTACTCCTCCGTAAAGGAGATGAAAAATCTGGACATCCTCTACAAATATCTGGTCCACAGACTCTACGGCTTCCACTTCCACTGCGCGGCACAAGTGGTGGAGCGAGATGCGGTCTTCATGTGAGTGTGTTGGTGTGTGTGTGTGTGTTTGTACCGGGACCATTTGTCCGGTTTGTTACCCGTCGTCTCCTCCCTCAGTCCATCAGGCTGGGACAACGAGAAGAAGATCGCCATACTTCACGAGAACTTCCAGACGGTAAAAGCCGACGACGGCTTTGAGGACGTCGTGGTGAAACCGCCCGTCAGAAAGGTACATCCACCCCCGCCCTCAGAGAACTGGGTTCATTATAATGGACCTATTACAGCGGGCAACCTTATATAGTCGTTCATTTGTAATTTGTTCCGTTGTTCATGACTATATAGCAAACCGACGTTGTAGAACCTGGAGAACCTGTGTAGAAGAATTGTCTGGTTCCTGAAGAGAACCGGACTAAACATTATCCAGATAAACTATAAACTCCATAAATCAGGAAACTCGTCTTATTATGGTGCCAAATGTTGCTTTTTGTGATGGTGCAGCGGAGGAGGCGGGGGGTTTGGTGCTGGGAAGAGGCGGACCGACCTCGGACGGGTTACTGGCAGGTCTTTACAGGATCGGTACCGGGACAGGACAGACCGGAGCAGACTGTCCTTGCGTCGCCGGGGCGGACCGTCCCACATCAAGGGCTTCATAGGTCCACCCCCCGACCCGGTTTAGAACGCTGACTAGTAGTCTAATGTGCATGCGAGGGTTTTCAGCACCAAAATGTGGCGTCATACTCGTGACACAATCCTGATAGCTGCTCGTCCTGAAGTTTGGGTTCTGGCACAAATATGACGTTGAAGATGAAAGTGCGGGTCGGGAAGCATTGGCGCCATCTAGAGCTTCGACGACAATCAAGCAACCTCAGATTCTTCCATTGAAATGTGGCGATTTGGCGTTTACACCGGTCCAACTATGCCTTTATTCAAAACCAGTTCGCCTAAAGATCATGAATCTTTAGCAGATGTGGAAAAAACAAAAAGCCTGTTTGCGTAAAGACTTTTCTGTCATCGCTTGTCACCAGATCGTGCATGAGAAGGAGATCCAGGCAGAAGACGATCAAGTCTTTCTGGTCAAACTGCAGGTGAGACAACATACCTGTCGGCTTATTGAAGTTTTTTTTCTTTCCTGTGGGAAGTTCAATTAAATCTGACTGACAGGTCTCGACATGTTCATTAACGTCTAAGTGATGCGAGGGGGTGTTTATTGTTTGTTGTTTTTTTCGCAGTCGCTGCTCGCCAAACAGCCTGCCGTGACAGCGGGGCGGCCAGTGGTGAGTGTTCGTTTCGCTTTCGCTCAAGTTTGAGCTCAAAACCTAAAAAAAACAAAAAACTTCCATGTGTGAGGAAATGTTGCCGTTCACAGGACGCCGCCAGCAGAGCGCCCACCGGGTCTCCCAGGACGAGCAATCGCTCTGCAGCAGCCAACGTAGCAAACGCCATGCCGCAGTCGGGTACGTCATTGTTCCGCCGCCGACAGCGATCATCTACTCCTGCTTGAGTGTGTTTGTGTGTGTAGTTTTTGTTGATCCTTCGTCGGTGTGCTGCAGGTCAGACCAGCGAGGGCGTTCTGGCCAACTTCTTCAACAGTCTCCTGACAAAGAAAGCCGGTACAGGCGGACCGGGGCCAACGGGCGGCGGAAACAACACGCCAGGAACTGTCCGAAAGTCCGGTGAGAACGCAGACTGGTTCTTAGAGGAAGTTAGGATTCTGGTGTTTTCTGGCCAAGAACAGAAGGCGATGATTAATTAGGTTGTGTTTTTAGTATTTAATGCCAATTTTCACCTACTCCTCATCACTCAAGAGTTTTTTTGGGTTATCACCTACCGTCTTTCCATCCTTCGTCCTCTCGCCACTTCACTCTCCTGGGTTGTGTTCCAAGAAGCGGGTTTAACAAACTCTGAGTTTTAAGCCTTATCTGTGGGTTGATCAAACCGTTGAGTGTTGAGTTTCCGAACAGCTGATCTGTGTTGGTTCCATCTAACTCTGAGTTAAAATGGTGCCGTCATCGATGGAGCTCAGATTCCGCGTTCAACCAGTGAGACGCTATGGTCGCCCTGCTTCACGCCATCTGAGCAGCGAGTTTTAATGCGCTTATGAGCAAAAAAAAATCTAGGAAAAAAAGAGAGAAGGGGTTTAATCGGAGAAGGGATGAAAACCGGCGTGGGAGAAAAAAACTGTAAAAAGAACAGCTGAAAATAAAATATCCAGAGTTGATCCTGGGTTGATAGAGGACTCACTGGAGGTATTATAAATGTAATCTTGGAACGCCTCAGGAGAAGCCGGTCACCCGGAGATGGTTATTGGGGGGGAAGGGACGTCTGGAATATGTTGCGTGGACTGCTACCACCGCGACACCCAAACTGAAAAACTTGATGGAGGGCTGATTCAGGTTCTTGATAATACCTCACTTTGGGTTTAATCATGTTGGTAATATCAGTCTGAGGCTCTTTTTTCAGTAGCATTAATATCAAATAGTCCCTGATGTTGTGGAAGAAGCTTCAGTTGGAAGCATCTTAGGAGAACACATCTGTATGAGATGTTTAAGAGTGCCGCTGGAGAATGACATTCAGATAAATCCTGGAATGAAAGCAGGTTCAATCTGGGCCTCTCACTTCTCTTTTGTTGTCAATCTGTCACATGACAAATGATTGACGGACATGTCGCGTCCGACAGGTCTGCCTCAGGCTCCGAAGGAGGAGGAGTCAGAAACAAACTCAGGATTTGTTGAAGAAATCCTGACATCGAGCAGGTTAGAAGATACCATGGTAACTGACTCAGAGTTCAATGTTGCTCGCTTTCTGGAACGGAAAATCCAGAGTTTCCCTCATCTCAGGTTTAACAAACTCAGGGTTAACAAAGTCGGGGGTTCCTCATCTCAGGTTTAACAAACTCCGTTCCCCTCATCTCAAGTTTAACAAACCCAATTTCCCTCATCTCAACTTTAACAAACCCAGAGTTTCCCTCATCTCAGGTTTAACAAACCCAGAGTTTCCTTAATCTCAGGTTTAACAAACCCAGAGTTTCCCTCATCTCAGGTTTAACAAACCCAGAGTTCCCCTCATCTCAGGTTTAACAAACCCAGAGTTCCCCTCATCTCAGGTTTAACAAACCCAGAGTTCCCCTCATCTCAGGTTTAACAAACTCAGAGTTTCCTTTAAACCTGCCTTCTGCTTGTCCTCTACTCCTGACATGAACACAACGCCGTGAAAACATCTACCTCCACCTTCAACTGTAACTGAGCACACAGTCTGCTGTGCGCTCTGACCTTTAACCTCATGTCCCATTACTCACACGTGTGTGTTTGTGTGCACCAGTCAGAGGCTGCTGGCCACGTTAAGGTGTGTGTAGGAGACATGGTACACACTCATTATTGCTTGTGTATGTTATTTTCTTTGACACCCTCCTCAGATTCGCTTTAATTTTGTTTCAGCTTTTAGCTCATATGTCAGAAAACTATTCATTTAATATTTCTATTAGCATTAATGTCGACTTACTGAATGACTGATGACTTAACGGCTGTTACACCCGTAATGTTTCCCCGCCAAATCCACCGTCTCCATTTTGTTTTTCCCTACATTTTTGGGCGCCACGCTTTGCTTTTCCTCATAATCAAAGAAAGGTCCGGCACAAATATCGCACACGATTCCAACTAAGGCTGGATAGTTTGAGAAAGATCTATTACATTTGAAAATCTGTCCCTCTCTTCATTCTATTTTTTTTTTTTTTTTTAGAGTAGAAAGATCTTTATTCATTCCCGCGTGGAAATTTGAGCGTCACAGCAGCTCCAACGTTTGTAAGCTGACAAGAAATAAAACTAAGGCATATAAACATGAATATGTGTATGCATATATGGTTAAATATAAATATTAAAGACATAAAGGTCTGTTTGCTGAGCTCACAGAGGAGAGATTAGTCAATAGGAAATGTATATTTTGGCAAGAAAGCTGAACGTGAAGGATTTGATTCATGCAAAAAAATCAAATAAAATTAATTCATATATAGACGAAGTATCGACAAACTGTCGCTAACTGGTTACAGTCCAGTATTACTCCTTAGTACTTAAATACTTAAAAACAAAAACACTGTCAAAAAAGAAAAAAAGCTCCCCCTAGTGATGAAAGTGTGATAAATTATCCCCTTTACTTAAACCTTTTCGGGGACATAATGAGCTTTTCATTTTTGCAGAGCCCGCCTCTCCTAAAGGTGGAGCCCATTACTGCAGATAAGGGAGCAGAAAAAGCACATTTCCCACTAATTAATAAAAGTGACGACAAATATTATCCCACTACCGGGATTCCAGATGCCAAACATCTAATATATTACCCAGCTCTCCTTTTAAGCGTGTGTTATTGTATTTGTGCCGAAACCACCCACAGCTGTGTTTGCCTTTATTTGCTGCTCTGGTTGGAATGCTTGAGTCTCGGCTCACGGCGCCTTCTAATTATTGGCACCCTTTTAAAAAAAAATTAAAATAAAGTAACATGAGATGCGAAAACTGTGTTTATTGTCTATACCAGTGATCTTTAATTCGGATTATACACAAAAATCTAACCTTTTGTTCAGAAGATTCATTCTTTACATAAAAACGAATACTTTTCGTTTTGTTATTGGCACCCCCATGAAGTCCTTTGAATATTTTAAATTTCTAGCGACACCTCTTTGAGTAGGAACCCTGAAGTGGTGAACAGTGACTTCCTGTTTGACCGGGGTATAAATATGAGGTGACACAGGCCTGATTCTCTCTGAGGTTCTTCACGATGATGAAGACCAGAGAACACAGCAATGAGGAGCAAAGAAAAGTTGTAGAGCTGCACAAATCTGACAATGGAGACAAGAACATCTCTCAGCAGTTCAAAGGTCAGTTTGAACAGTTAGATCAATAATGAAGAAGTTTAAAGAGACTGGAGATGTTAGACATCAACCTGGAAGAGAACATGTCTGCAAACTGACTCCACACACTGTGTAGGAGGTTTCGACTGGCAAAAAAACTTTCCAAGGATTACATCCAGTGAGGTCAGAGGTCACCGTCCGACCCCACACCACTGGGACTTTCACTGGAACAAGGTCAGAGGTCACATGAGACCAAAGTACACACATCTGAAATTGGTATGGTATAGGAAGAAAGTCATAGAGAAAAGCACCTCTTACCCACTTTGAAGTGTGGTGGTGGATCTGTGATATCGTGGGGCTGTTTTTCTTCCAAAAACCGTGGACATGGTTCAGAGAAACTACAGGAGGAGACTCGAGGCTGTTATTGTGGCAAATGGGGGCTGCACCGACTAAAATGCAGGGTGCCAATAATTGAGGCACAGATTTTAGAGAATAATATTTGTCTTGTCCGTCTTATTTTGTTGCTTGAGTTCGGGGTTAGATTTTTTTGTGCAATCATTGTAATTAAAGACCATGTGTATCATTAAGACATCGGTATCTTTGGCACAGGTCGTGTTTTTCACGTTGGCATCTTTCTCACGCAGGTTCCAAGCTTGGTTTGGGCGACGTACAGGCAGAACTGGACCGTATATCCAGCCGGGAGAATGACTCAGACTTGTCCAATGCCAATGACATGCCCGCCTCTGACGGACAGGATACATGAAGACCAACATAAATCACCCTGTACTTCTCTCCCCTCCTCCTCCTCCTCTTCCACCTCCATCATCTTCAATCGCCCTCGTCCCTCCTCCCTCCACGCACCACATCCACTCCATCACAGCGGAGACAAAAAAGGGATGCGGGTGAAATCCGTATGGGGACACGCAGCTTTGCCTCCCTTTCATCCTTCACGTTCCGCTGCCGACGAGGAAGAAACACACTGCCTCTTCATCCACCATTTGTCCCACCCCATCCCTTTCTTTATCTGCCTGGCTGTGGCGCCGAGGGCAAGTGTTTGTCAGAGATCCATTCAAGACCGTCTGTCACATGAGAGTAAACCGGTACGGGGGACCAAAGGGGGTTCGGAGATGTTGATGAGGTTGGAGGAGATTTGATAGCAAAAAGTGAGTGAATTTGATCCCCCCTCGCTTCTCGTGAGGGTTCAGTTTGTCCTTTTACTGTCGGAGCGGCTGGAGGGCGCATGTTTAAGAATCCACACCTGAGAACTGGAGGGGTGATCGTGTGTTTCATGTAAAGTAGGTGGAGCAAGTCTCGCTTGGCCAGTGGAAGAAAGAGGAACAAAGTTGTCGTTTTTTAAGATGAAGGGACGTACATACCAGTGTTTGTGGGAGAGAGAGTGTGTGTGTGGGTGTGTGTGTGTGTGTGTGGATGACGGACTGATGCAGAGAAAATAAGGACATTTTTGTTGAGATGCTACTGGCTATTCTTACTTCAACCCAAAATGCAAAACACTAAACTCTCACACTAGAAACGCTTTGGGCGACACTACACAAAGAAAACATGACAAAGGTAGTAAAATATATTCACTAACGCACCAATCCTGTGTAGAAGACACCTGAGGTCCGTCACGACAGCCAGTCCTACGACTGGCCAAAGTTCCTCTTGATGTACATTCTGCTCAACCCTGTAGACAACAGCCAGTGCACTGGAACAGGAGGGTGGGAGATAGTAGTAGAGGGGGGGAGGGAGGGTAGCTGAGTTCTACTTGTACAGAAAGAAGCGCTAGTGATTGGGCTCCATAGTTAGAGTGGTACGGGTGGCGGGTGGGCGAGTGGGTCCGAACAAGGGAGGAACACACCTGGAATGTACAGTCATTGTGTCGCGGTTTGGTCCCATTATTTCAGAGCTCTGTGTTGCATTTGTATAATCAGATCTGTTAATCTGTCTAATAAAAGGTGTATTTATTTGGATTCATTCACCTGGCCACCTGCATTGGGTTTTTTTCCTCTTTTGTCGTCACTTAACTACAAAAAAGCACTCCGAGAACAAAAGCCTCCACCAAGGCACAACGGTAACCTAGGTAACAGAAAGATTCACTTCAATTTCTCCATTAAAGTCTGAGTTACTGCCATCCTCCAAATCTACAAACCGACTCGCAACCTGCACTTCCACTTCAGCGTCTCTGTTCAGCCCACTGATTTCCCCAGGATCATCAAAGGAATGCTTGAAACTGGGCCCCCAGCTTCACCTCCAAAAAAATTCAAAGGGATCAAAGGAAGCAATAACCAGATTTTGACATCGCTACCGCAAACGGCTTATTATTTTACTTTATTTTAAATGGTTCGAAACACGTGACATCATCAAAACTTTATCAACCTGTAGGATACGCCCACATCTACCTCTGGGTAAAATTTCATGCAACTCCGTCTTGTAGTTTTTTTCCGTAATCCGGCTCACAAACAAACAAACAGACAAACACACAGGAGTGAAAACATAAAAAAAAGTAAGGTAATAAATCGTCATATGAAGTTTTAATGAGGAATTGCTCCAAAAGGAACGAAGTTACTACCAATTGAGGTTATTTCTACTGGATGAGATTAAAATTTGAGTGCGTCAATCAAATGTTATTTAAACTTTTTTTCACTCGTGACATGTTTTTGGTTAATGTTGCTTAAGGTTTAAGCTGTCGTCTCAAAAAAAAATTCTCAATATTATGTGGCTCACCAATATGGTTACAATATAAAAAAAAGAGATGTTTTATTCATCCAGAGAGAAATAGTTGGAAAGAGAATAAATATATTACACAGCTGGTGGTTTCCTCCGTGGATCGGCACTATGGCTGCTGACAAGTTGATATTTTCTCTAAACATGTTGAAGCTGGGTTGATTTATAAAGAACTTTTTATGAAACGCTCTACTTTCCTGTAAATGTAACTTCTCACATCTTTATAACCTTTTTCCGCTGAAAGATTTGGGAAAATTGCTGGAAAATTGCTCTAGAGCGCCCCCTAGAAATTTTCATAAGACCCTCATCCCAATGGACCTACTTTAACGTAGAAGAACCCAAAGTTGGTACACATGTTTCTCATACCACGATCTACCAAAATGTAATTCGGTGTTATGGCGCCAACGCAACAGGAAGTCGGCCATTTTTACTTAAATGGCCGTTCTTTGCCGTTTTCAGGTGTTGTAATTGAACTCCTCTTCCTCCTCCTAGAGTTTTGACCCAATCGCCTTCAAAATTGTTGTACTGACTCATTGTTATCGTCATGATGTGTTTTCATGAGTTCGTAGTAGAGAGAAGCAGCATATTTCAGGTCGTTAGTTATATCCCCGAAAGGTCGGAATCATCGGCGCCGCCGCCGCGTCAGCAGATCCTGAAAATTTTTTTGGTGCAGATGAATCGCCTCAATGTAATATTTTACCCTAATAGTATTCTAATTTAATTTACGGGTGCCGTCCGGCAAACATAGAGAATATTGTCTTTTCGACTTGCTGCTTTTATCCTTCAGGTAAATAAAATAGGCTTCCTGCTCTCTCCTCTGGAGCTGGAAACTGGAACAACTCTGAACACAAGTATTAGTTTTATTTCTCAGGGGTCGGACGTTTTGTCGCACGTACCGGAAAAAGAAGGCTGGAAATAATCCCACTAAAGGTTGTTTTAAGCAATGTTTGATTTTACTTTCTGTGGTAGCATGTATGATCATATTCCTACTAACAGCTGCAGATATGCGAGTAAATATTTCGGACTCTGGACTTTGACCCTGTTCCGGACCATATCATGCGTCAGCGACATGAACTTGCCTTTAATAAACGTTACAGTTTATCTTTTGATTGAGGTGAACTTTAATTAATGTGATGCATGTGTTTGTGTAACGCAGAACTGTAATGTGTGCGTTTAAGAGGAAGTGTGATATAAGGCATTCGATCTGTGAGGGAGTTTGATTAAAGCTGGCTTATGACCGCATGCCAAAATTAAAAAGCACGGATAAGAAACTTGACTCCAACTCAAGATTGAACTTGATTTTTTTTGTTTTTTTTATGCCTTCAAAGCTCCACGCATGAGTCATATATATCTCCGAGTTTTACCGTCGGCATCAGAGTAGTTATTTAAACAGACACAGTCACAGCTGGTGCTGCTCATGTCATGCCAAAAAATATCTATACAAACTGCAAATAAAACTCTAATTCAATGTTGTTGTGGTTATTTTAAGTGTTGAGAAAAGGTCATGTTTGTAAAGTGCATCATCATCTTCTTCAGGCTGTCCTCTTTAGGGGTCTCCACGGCCAATCATCTGTTTCCATCTTGACCTGTCCTCTGCATCTTTCTCTGGCACACCAACCAACTCCATGTCCTCTCTCAACACATCCAGAAACCTCCTCTTTGGTCTTCTCCTTCTTCTCCTGCCTGCAGCTCCATCTCCAGCATCCTTCTACCAGTAGATCCACTATCCCTCCTCTTCACGGGTCAGAACCATCTCAATCTGTCCTCTCTGACTTTGTCTCCAGGACGTCTAACCTGGCCTAATTTGCTGTCTCATTCTGTGGGTGTAGCAGTCTGCTGCTGATGGAGCTGCTCAGAGCTCCAAACGTCTCCTGTAGGAGGTGAGAGGTGTTGTCCACGATGTATGTCAAGCTTGGTTAACACTCTCCTCTCACCCACCTCCTCCAGAGAAGCCAGGGGACAGTCTTCTGGCCGTTCTTGTGCAGGACATCTGTGCTGCAGTTTATTGTTGAGGTGAACATCCAGGTATTTGTATGACTTCACCTGTTCCATGTCCAAACCCTGGATGTTCACCGGTGGGCTCTGTGAAGACCTCCTGCGGGTGACCTCACACCAGTCTACGACATGCATGATACAGTATTCTGTCTCGCTGCGACTGACCTTCATTGCTCTTCTCTCCAGCGCATACCTCCACCTCTCCAGGTTTTCCGCCACCTGTTCCCTGCTGTAACTCAAAATCACACTGTCCTCCACCAACATCATAGTCAACGGAAACTCTTGTTTGACCTCATTTGTCAGCCAGTCCACCACCATAGCAAACAGGAAGGGACTCAGAGTCGATCCATGGTGCAGTCCCACCTCCACTTTGAAGCTGTCAGTCTCTCTTGCTGCAAACCTCACCGCTGCTCTCATACATATCCTGTACCACTCTGACTTACTTCTCCGTCACTTCAGACTTCCTCCCTCTGCACTCTGCCTTATGCTTTCTATAAATCCACAAAGACACGATGCACTTCCTTCTGAAGTTCTCTACACTCCTCCATCAGCTCGCTCAAAGCAAACCTCACATCTGCAGGGCTGTTTCTTGGCACAAAACCTAACCGCTGCTCCCAAATCATTTCTTCACCTCTTTTCTTAAGCTAGCTTCAATGTGTGGCTCATCAGCTTTATACCCCTGTAGAGGCTGTAGCTCTGCACCTCAAGCTGGTTCGGGAAAATCGGCATCAGTACACTTTCCCCTTATTCCTCAAGCCTCCTCTCACACCCTAAGATATTGTGGAAGAATATTGTTAAAAACTGGACTGCCCTCATGTTTGTGAGTGCACGAATGCATTTAATTAAGATGAGTGGGTGGATGATGTCGGGTTGTTAGGTGAAATGTTTGTGTGTGCGTGAGTTAACTGCGTGTTAATTAAAACCCTCCATCATGAATCACATTCCATTCTAATGAATGCACCTCGCCCTCCACACCACTGCCCACATCACACGTCTTCCGTTTACGATTATGGAAAATCTTAGACAGCGTACTTCATATGAGAGCATATAGATATATAGGAGTAACTGTAGCATAAAAGCTTCGACGCTTAAAGTGTATTTAAAATGGCGCCCTACTTTTTCGAGTGCGGCAGAATATTGTATTTTTCGCCATCTTGATGCTCGACATCACTGGCGGAAGTATCATTTTCGGTGGCGCTACAGCGGGTGTGGTTCGGTTTTCTACGGGTGGTTCACCTACCAGCCTAGAGAAAAGATACATTTTCTTCCTGACAAGAACCACGGAGGAGCCCCTCGACTCTGGTGATTACACTGTATTTGATACGTTTATCATTTAACGGACATCTGGAGCGCCATTGCTTGTTTCAGGAGAGAAAATCATCTTTGGTAAGGGAGGGGGTCCAGAGGGGTTTTTATACGGCGGCGCTTGGATCTACTTTCCATACGTCCTGGCTAGCTAAGCTAATCGAAATAGAATTAAAAACTTGAAATGTTCGCTTGTCACCGTAATTGCTACCAAAATCTTCTTCAACCAATTGTGACTTTCAATACTGACTAACTCACGACGATTCTTATGATCTTAAAATTCACGAGTGGACCAGTGAGCACTGTTTGTTTATGTTAGCTAGTTAGCCAACTAGCGGGAGGGGAGCTAGCTAGGTTAGCTTTTCAAGGTAAGCTAGCGGTGGTAGCGAACACATAAAATCGCCTCGAATGTTAGATTTTTATTTCGTTTGTGTTTGGTCCACGTTTCGCTCACAGTGTTTGAGAGGCTTGTGGTTAAACAAATCCTGTTTGGTTCGTAGTTAGACCCACCATGAGAGGCGGAGGAGGAGTCATGGAAGTGATTACGGGGCGGAGGGAGTAGTTTCACTCATTGGAAACCCAAGCTGCGAGGTCGGAACTTGGCCGTGGTGGGGGAAGGGGGGAAAAATATGCCTTTGATGTTATTTGCTGCTGAATGGTGAATTGTGTTCATGCTGGCCTGGAAATACCCACCGCTTTGCTCTCTCGACTGGAGGTGGAGGCTCGGCATTTCCCCTCATACCTACGCCAAATAAGCGTCTGAATCAGGGGGAACTGGCGCAGGTAGCGCAGACAGACAAACAGGGCTTCTTTTATTGAGACCACGCAGAAGAAGTGCGCAAAACCTCCCCGTCAGGCTTTGGTAAACACAAAGTAATCAAGATCAATCGCGAGTCGTCTCATTCCCCCTCTGTGTGCTTATCTCATTTTACACAGACAAAACGGCTGTGCGGACTGAGGGAAGGCAAGAACAATGGCTACCCAGTGTAAGTATGAAAAACTTTGACTAAAATGTGCTTCATGTTTTTATGAGCACTGCCTCTCTTATTAAGTAACAGTGCCTTTATCCTTTGTGCAATTAATAGTGCACACATTCTCCAAAGCCTTAAGGCATTGTTCAAATGTTACAAAATGGAGTGAGGTGAGCACATGTTGCAGTATTCATTTAGTTTGCGATGACTGATTGGTGGTGCACACATTGGACTATAAATTTTTCCATTGCATTTCTTTCCATTTGTTACAGTGTGTCTTAATAGGACAACTTATTCTCTGTTAATTTTATATTTACCCCTTTTGCAAAATATATATTTACTGATTTTAATTGTCCACTAAAACAAAAGAAAAAAAGTAAACCATCATTCATATTTACTAAGGTGGAGAAATCAGGATTTACATTATGTATAAGAAAAAGAAAAAACAAAGTTGACTGCTGTGAGAACAGTTTCCCCCTGATATTTACTTTCAAACCCTTTTGTGAAAATGGAAGAGCTATCTGAACCAATAAGTGATATAAAAGGCTCCCTTATTTACCTCTGTAAAAGGGAAGAGGTTATTTTATCACTCCTGTTTGTTTGTTGAGATTCCGGTAAAACTAATAGATGTATTTGCATGAAAGTTTACGTGTTGGTATGTTTTGATAGGTGCTTAAATTGTGGTTGTTTCGCAGCATTTTAAATAAAGTTAGGTGTTTGGTCTTGTGATGTCACAATGTGGCAAGGCACTCTCTTGAATCTGTATCCTTTGTTACCCTGATTCCTTTGATGTGTCTTTGGAGCTGGGGGTCAATGGGCTAAACAGAGATGCTGAAGGGGAGACAGCAAATAACAACCGGGTACAGTGTATTTCAGACATACTCAGAGTTTATTGGAGTTGTCGGTATATTAAGGAGCTGGCAATAACTCGTACCTTAATGGAGAAACCCACATGTGTTTTTTTTTTGTAAACTTTGGTTACTGTGCACACCTTTCCTTTGATGTTTTGTACTCGAGTGGAACAGGAAATTACGCAACTGTGTCTGTTTAAGTTGAAGTCTCAAAGAGATTGTATACACTCTTAATCAAAATGCTCCGCTTAACGTCTGGGAGTGTGGAGCAGAGAATAAAAGGTGTTGAACACATGAGGCGATTGAGAGAATAAGGGACCATGAATTTTCAGAGGTAGGTTCCCACGTTTGGCAGAGGTTTGCACTCCCTCAGCGCTTTTTCTAGTTTATGATGCATTGCCTTTGTCATGTAATAGGCATGCCGAACAGTCATTGACACACATTCAATTCTATTCTTGCTAAAATGTTTTGGATGGGATTTTGTCCGTTATACAGTTAACTAGAATGCATTATTTATTTTCCAAAGAAGGATTATTCCGTTGCATTTCCTTTTTGTATTGATAAGTAATGGAGACATTTGAAATCCCAAGTAGCATGCACAGTGGGTCACATTCTGTAGTAATGGATAGAATCTTATTCATTTCCTGATGTGTAACGTACCAGTATTTTTGTATCTTTCTGCAAGACAACAGACAATTAGTGAGTTGTTTGTTTCTGTTTAGCATTTGTGACATAGTGGAAAGGAGTCCTCATTATCCTTATTCCTTATGTTGTTGGGATGTATGGACCCTATGTAGAATCTTGAGGTGATCATCTAGGTTTGCTCTTCTTACTCTTAATTAGGAGTTCTTTCTCTACTATTAAGAGTGTGAATGTTTAATTTTATGTATTAGATCACCGAATAATAACCGGGCGATACTGGATAAGATTAATTCGAATTATTAGTTTTTTGGTTAGAATTGTGATAATTCTCTTTTTAGGTTTTATCGAAATCAAATACTTGATAGAGAGAAGCTCGATAAAATGTTGCATTTTATAAATTACCTTTTACACTCATTAGCTGTGGCAAAATGTGAATTGAAAATACATGTTTTTGACATCTTCTCTGAATCCAAGGAACTTCCAACACCTCACAAAGTGAATGATTTTTGGTAGAACCACACTGTAGTTCATTGGATGCACTTTTTTCTCACCTGCATCACTGGGGTTCTCTTCTGGAGTCTAGTCACTCTTCTTTTAAACGTTTTTTTTTTATGACTTGCAACCAGCTTCTGCATTCATGACCTCTCTTGCTCTCACTGTTTCAGTTTTTGCTTCTCAGCATCACATGGTCTAACCACATTCTCATTTGTTGAGGGAGAAAGTAGGAGCACATAATTGCCCATCCCTGCCGAACACTCAATTTCCAGTAACTTAAACCTATAAATGAATACCCAAAAATGTTATGATGGAAATGTAGAGTAGGAGTCCCTAACACACAAACACTCATGGATATCGTCTTCTATATGTAGAACAATTACATAAAATGGCATAATTGCTAGGGGTGTGAAGATTTGCAGATACAAATCGGAGGTAGTTTTTAACATTTCAGATGTGAGTATCTAATTTTGGTCAAAATGTGTAACCCGAATCTAACATTCAACTCAATTGACTGTAGTAACAAAGCTTTAGGCTACCCATTTGTAGCTTCATGCCTGAAGATTTCCCTTTTTAATGTCAGTGAAGTGTTGCTTGCTGAACATAGAAAAATAATCTTTTGTTAATATCATCAAATTAAGTTTTGGAGAGGAAAAAAATGTCAAGGCCGTGGCCTCACGTAACCCAAATGCAAAACACTAAGTAATCTCACATAACAAACCCTGTAGGCTACACTGAAAAACTCAACGTGACAAATATACTTAAAAGTAATATACTTAGATATTTCTTTCTAATGAAAGTAATATACTTCTTTCAAGTGCTAATCCTATGTAGAAGGGACCTGAGGTCCACCATGTCGCCCAATTCTACTATTGGCACAAACTTCATCTTGATTTAAATGTTTGCTCTAACCTGTAGACAACAGCCAGTGAACAGGAGGGTGGTAGTACGGCTAGCTCAGTTGTACCTGTGCAGAAAGGGGCACTAGTGATTGGGTTCCATAGTTACTGTGGGGCGAGTGGGTCTGAACAAGGGAGGATCGCACCTAGAATTTCATTGGCTTGCGCATTGGTCCCATTATTTCTGAACTCTTTGTTGCATTTGTATAATCTTGGGTGTATTCCAGGAAGCGGGTTCAACTGGCTCAGGACTTTATCTTACCGCGCTTTCTGGAATGGGAAACTCGGAGTTCCCCTCTTCTCGGGGGTTAACAAACTCAGTGTTTCCACTAAACCCTTTTTTCTGGAATACCCCTCAGATCTTTTAATCTGTCGTTCACCTGGCTTCCCTTTGTTTCCTTTCTTCTCGTCTTCACTCTGAATAAATTGCTGTAAGTAGTTGTGATGGGGCATTGCTTTCGAAGGATACAAAATTGCTACGAGTTACGGTAATTTCTCTCGTATGGGCCGGTTGGAGCCAATGTTGGTGACAACATATGCTGCACTGGTCTTGTGCAACCCACTGGACTTTGGAATACTCTTATTTTCAAACAGGACACGTATCAGAAGTTGTTTAAGAAAAATAGCCTAATGGCATAAGTGGACATATGAGTGCCTGAAAAGTAGCACTATTCTTCTTCCCCAGTCTGAAACAAAGAGTAAGGGAAGATCAAATAAGATTATGATTTATGCGAAAGCTTCTCAAATAATAATAAAACCGATAAGATTTCATCAACAAGAATAAATTGAACTAGTCTAGGATTAGATTATCTTGGATTTATTTTCGGATATGTTACAACATTTACATTTTTACCCATGGTTTAAAAAAACTATTTTTTTCAAAACTAATCTTTGATTAAATGAAATTACCCCAGTAACCCCCCGCTTACAGCATGAAATAAATTTCAACATTCTCATTCTGCTTTATAAAATTAACTGTCTGTTAAGTTAGATCTGTTAATTGGCTTTTATGTGGATTTAATTCTGGTTGTTTCTGCGCACATGTGTCTCGGTTCTTCCTCCCAGACCGGTCAAGGCTGAGGGCTGCCCTCCTTGTGTTGGGATTTGTTCAAGGGTTTTGCTCGCTAAAGGGCTCTTTTTCTCAACACTGGCAGGTTGTCAGTGTTGTTGCTCATGTGGGAGTTGTTGGGTAGAGTACAGTCTAGACCAGCTTTTTGACGAGTGCCTTGAATTTGAAATCGTAAAATAAAATAAGACCTACAAATTAAACTCAACATTCATGCGCTCTTAATTGTATTGGCAATGGACTACGAAGTGAAAAACGGTCCCATAATTACTTTCTCATAATCTCTCCCTGTTTTTCTCCCCCCCACCTTTTTATATAGCTGATTTGATGGAGTTGGACATGGCAATGGGAGACAGCAAGGCTGCAGTGAGCCAGTGGCAGCAGCAGTCCTACCTGGATTCAGGCATTCAGTCTGGGGTCACCACCACGGCACCATCTCTGAGTGGCAAGGGGAACCCCGATGCTGAAGAAGATGACCCAACTCTCTATGACTGGGAGTTCAACCAGCCCTTCACTCCTGAGCCTACAGGTAAACAAAAGACAGAGATTTTAGTTTGCATTGGTATTCATATTATTTATATATTTCCACATCTCTGACAGATAACTACAATATTCTAAGTGCCGTGTCACGTTTGTTTCAGACATAGAGGGGTATGCGATGACCCGTGCCCAGCGTGTGCGTGCTGCCATGTTTCCTGAGACCTTGGAAGAGGGTATCCAGATCCCACCCAACCAGCTGGATGCGACTCACCCAACTGCGGTGCAGCGCCTGGCAGAGCCCTCTCAGATGTTGAAGCACGCCGTGGTCAACCTCATCAACTATCAAGATGATGCTGAGCTGGCCACTCGTGCCATCCCTGAGCTCACCAAGCTGCTCAACGATGAGGACCAAGTAAGTATGACATTAAATGATCGACTTTGTGAATGTGTCATAATGGTACCTGCTGAGTCACATGGTTCACTCAAGATATTATTAGTAATGCGGATTATATTCAATCCTGCGGGATTCTTATCAAACACTGTCTCCGTCATAGGTTGTGGTGAATAAGGCAGCTGTAATGGTGCATCAGCTGTCCAAGAAGGAGGCATCGCGTCACGCCCTGATGCGCTCCCCGCAAATGGTTTCGGCTGTTGTCCGAGCCATGCAGAACACTGGTGATGTGGAGACGGCTCGCTGCTCTGCCGGCACCTTGCATAATCTTTCCCACCATCGTGAAGGCCTCCTCGCAATCTTCAAGTCGGGAGGCATCCCTGCTCTGGTCAAGATGCTTGGGTAGGAAGCAATGGAATGGAAGAAATATGTTGCCCTTTGCATTCGGAACAGATCATCAGTGTTTATCATCACTAAGGATCTGCCTCCCCTTCAGATCCTTAGTGCTGTAACTAAAATAACAATATAATAATTCAAACTACTTCATGTCACTTTTTCCAGATTTTATGCCCACACAGGCAGTATTGTGAGGTAGAACTGGACTGATTTTGGGAAAGGTCAAAACTAGGGGCACCTTATTTCCAAGATCAGTTTTCAGGCAATCATTTTTCAACCGTTGGTCCAGATTTGATGCATGTGAATCGACTTCAGGAGATCTAGTTGGATTAGATCATATTTTACTCACCAGGTTGAGCTTTTTCATGAAAAAAACACTATTTTGAATCTAACTTCTTAACCATAGATTCTACTTAGTCCAACTTTATTCCCCAATCATATGACTGATTTTGTCCAGATTGGGTCATATGAATCCACACAAGGAGATCTATCTCGTATATATATTATTTCCCTATAATGGTTCATATTTTACTCACTAGGGTTGTTTTTTTTTTGAAAACAGTTTCTTGTCTATAACTTACCAACCAGAAGTCCGATTGTGTCTAATTTTTTTTTTGCTTAAATGAATTGACACCAAGAAATCAATCTTGTTGTATTGTGGAGCTCAGAAAATAATTAACTATATTTATCTTCGTTATCATAGACTGGTCATTACTCAGGCTTCAAAATCTTACTTTGTCAATGACTCATCACTCTTATGGCTGTAACATCACACAAGTGTCCATGACCCCAAATGCCTCGAGCTTCAACATCATGCTTGGTTAATCACTCGGCATTCTTCTAGCTGTACAGCATAATACTTCATCGGTGAAGCAGTTGGTCCTCTAGCTTTGATATTTTGTACCTTTCTTCATTGAATGTGTCAATAGGAGCTACTTTATGATAGGTTTCTTATTTAATGTTGTTTTCTTCATAGTCATTTTTCAGGGATGTGCTGTTGGGGTTGATGACTTAGCCTCGTTCTGTTGTCTGGCATTGGGGAATAGCGTTCTTTTCCAATGTCCACCCATTTGTGCAATATGTTTAATAAGTCTATATGACAATGGAACCAGCGCAGTGAAACACTCCTCTGCATTTCTATCTCCCCACACATTGATACATGGGATTAAGTCGTCGGACGTCTGTCCATGATCATTTTTGTCTGCAGTGGATTTCGCTAAATATATGCATTAGCTCCACTAAACATTATTCATGCATGTTAAATTGTGCCTTTAGACCGTTTTTTTTTATGTTTCCACTGAAGCAGGATTTTTTTAAGTGGGCATCGTGTCTGGATTATATCCTGCGAACTAATTACTGGCCTCACCCAAATTCCCACTAATTTTCATATGACAAATAGTCATTTCATTTGATATTCGAGGTTAAGTATCAATTTGTGTAGTTTCCATGGAATTATCTTTAAAAGAGTCTGAATTTAGTCTATCTTGTCTGAAGCATTTTCTCTTCAATCATACATTCTGGCCTCACCAAACCGTACACATACATTAATGTTAATGGCTAGTTGTGCCTTTTAACATTTTGGTACAGCAAAGTTGAAAGTGTTACATATTTTCTTATTTAACATTGAGCAAGAAAGGGTTAAACTATCATCTTCTGAGCCCCGCCCAGCCAGCTTTGTGATCGCGATGAAACAAGACCCTTAGATGTTTTTGATTTTCTGTCATAATTGTGCGTTATTGTATCCAAAATGCAACTTTCAAAAAGTGGCACATTACACTGTACAAAAGTGAAACACTCACTTTTCAAGATATTTGATGTCAATTCACACAACAAACTGTTTTGGTCTTAAAACTCACAAGGCTCTCATTTTTCATGACTAATCTACAGAACAGCTCGGATTTCAAACGGTTTACTTCTTAGACACGTCGACTACTGTTCCAAGTATGCTCTGAAGAGGGGCACTTTTACTGCACGTCCGGTGCAGGCCCCGACTAGTTGCTTACCACAGCCTTAGAAGGTGCACTTGCATGTTCTGGTTGTTTGAACTGTTCAAGTGCAGTTCCAAGATAGAACATATTAAACCGATCGCTACTCGTAGAGATGCTCATGACTGCTTCTTGGTCCCACCGGAGGTACGAGGGAGGGAGGGAAGGAAAAGGCTGGGACAAGAAAGCCTTATTGGTACCTAAGAGTGGTATCAGTCGGACCAACCTTACATCATTACGACGTTGGCCCACTTAATTCTTTGCGTTCAAAACAAACTCTGTTGTGGTTTAGTTTCTTATAGTTATTGCAACATCGTTCACTTGATTCGCACAAGGAAGTATTCTGTTCCACCGTTTACATACTGCGGTTGTCTTTCTGATCGTTATTTAATCTACTCAATGCAACAAAATAAATTTCCAAACAGAATGGGCGTTCTGATTCTGAATAGGGTGTTTAGGAGTTTACTGTTAATAAGGAGACCAGGAAACCCAAAGCTCGCAATTTGTAACTCCAGTAAGGACAAAATAAGGATTTCTTCATCCCCGAAAACCCTCGGAAAGACGAACTTAATCACATAAATCAAATTTAATCACCCCGAGGATTATAGCAAGTTAAGCTAATGTAAGCAAAGCGTTTAAAGCAAGTGGGAGCTAAGAGCCAGCCACAAAGCCAACATATAACATATAATAGATGGAAAGAGTCGTACAAAGTTTTATTTTCACTTCAAAATGTCATAAGTGGTTTAAAGGAGGATACATTCATTTCAACAGGTCAGAATTACACATGCCGACCAGCCTTGTCACTTCCACTGTAATCTTTCAAAATAAGAGCACCTAAAATACATTACACCGTATGATCTTCTCTCTTTTTTTTAAACTTAAAAGGAGAAACGCAGGAATCCGCCAGTCAGACTTTATAGAAATCTGTGATCGGCCAAGAAAATTGCAGTCGGTACACCTTTTCAATTTTCATTCTTATTTGGCTTTTCAATTAAAAAAAGGGTCTATGTGAACCCAACTACTGAGAAGCATCTGTAACTTTGACCACACAGATGAGGTCTATCTTAAACATGTAAATAAGGACAGAAGCACATCGTTCCATCTTTAGAAATGTGTTTTCCCCCTCAAGTATCACTTCACTTGTTTTTTCTCCGTATATCGGTACTGGTGTCAGTCACATAGATGAAACGGTAAGTGGAAGAGTCCAAGCCGCTTCAGGGTTGGCAGAAGGCAGAACCAAGTGTGGTAGGAATGTCGTTTATTTTGTTAGAGGGCAGACGTGTATATGTATGATAACGTACGTGTTGATTCTTTGAATAAAGCTGCACTCAAATGGTAAAATTCCCTCTTATGGTTCTTTTTTTTTACTAATATGTAATGCAGAAACTTTCTCCATTGCATATTCTTCTAGCTCTCCGGTGGACAGTGTTTTGTTCTACGCCATCACTACACTGCACAACCTGTTGTTGCATCAGGAGGGGGCGAAGATGGCAGTTCGCCTGGCTGGAGGACTTCAGAAGATGGTGGCCCTGCTGTCTAACACCAACGTCAAGTTCCTGGCAATCACCACCGACTGCCTACAGATCCTGGCATATGGCAACCAGGAGAGCAAGGTATTAGAAGGTCAACTAATTAATGCATGGATATACATGAATTCATGCATTCATCATGTCTAAAAGTTAACCTGTCCTTGTTGTAGCTGATCATCCTGGCCAGTGGCGGTCCACAGGCCCTGGTCAACATCATGAGGACCTTCACATATGAGAAACTGCTGTGGACCACCAGCAGAGTCCTCAAGGTGCTCTCTGTCTGCTCAAGCAACAAGCCTGCAATCGTAGAAGCAGGTACGTACACAAATGAAATGGAACGCAGTGCAAAATGCATCAATAAATATAAACGTTGAACGTGCCTGTTGTGTTTGTTTGTTTGTGTAGGAGGCATGCAGGCCTTGGGACTGCATCTGACAGACCCCAGCCAACGTCTGGTCCAGAACTGCCTCTGGACTCTGAGGAATCTATCTGACGCTGCTACTAAACAGGTGAAACATACTTCGATGTTACTTTCATTACTCTCTGTAATGTAATTAATAATTTTTCTGCAGTCGATGTGTAAAATGTAGTGTTCAGCAGGGAAACACCAATATGTAGAAGACGTGTCAGTTACAAAAGATTTTTCTCCCCTTTTATAATATGAGCATAGACAAACATCCCTGCTGAGCTTCCAGTTGTGTTTGGAAGCACCTTGCCAAAGTTAAATGCAAAATTTGTTAGAATTGTTAATTCTTCTCCGCTAATTCATTATTTGTCCCTTCACACCCTTCCCCTGTCCTCCAGGAGGGAATGGAGGGTCTCCTGGGGACCCTGGTCCAGCTGCTGGGCAGTGATGACATCAATGTGGTGACATGTGCTGCTGGGATCCTCTCCAACCTGACCTGCAACAACTATAGTAACAAACTCATGGTGTGCCAGGTCTGTATTATACGCATTACAAAACACAATCTTTGACCTCCTCAACCATTACTGTGTATGTCAGGACTGTATTTTCTCCTCTGTATTTAATTATATGTGCCTATTTTTAATGCTTAGTTTATCAAACCGTGGTCGGCGTGCCCCTGTAGGAACTGCGATTGATTTAGTGGTTATGAAAAATAAACCGAGAATTTCAAACACGAGTTAAAAATGATGGATGATGACGAGAATTGTTACTAAAGCGGCTTATTTCTTCTCACTTGTATCTCTTCTGTGTTCTGGCACACACCTGAGCATTGAAATGCCGTGTGTGTGAAGAGATCGGAAAGAGAACAAATGACGCAATAGATTTGCGTTTGCTCATGTTAACCTACTCTTTACTAAAATAGAATTTCTGTTTCAAATTATATTTGTCTGAGCACAGGGAGGCTCACTGCAAGTCGGGAGCGAGGGACAAAAATAGCACCACGGCTTTTGGGTCATAATTTTTTTTTGTTTTTTTTTATGGTCAGGGAGCATATGAGCAGGGAGATGTTGTGAATGTATGGTAACTGACCTTCAGGGCTTAGAAAGTCTGTCCAGAAAGGGTTTGGCTCATATTGTTGTCCTAAATAAGCAAATTGGTTGTTTTTTTCTCTCACCTGAATTGATTGACTTTCTGACTGCAGGCTCTCACAGTGACAATATTCCTGTTGAGAATGTAACCAGCATTCAGTGTCTTACAAAGACGTTCAATTCTTTGCAGAATAACATAAACAATACTTTTCAATAATATGTTAATGACACAGTAATACTTGAAATGACTTACTAGTCATCTTTACTTTAACGACTCTGTGGTGATGTAATAGGTCATGTGTCAGGGCGTCGTGGTACTCGTGGGGATGTGGAGTGTCTGTAGGGGTTTGAGTGTAGTAACGAGTATCCCACTGATTGATTTTGTCGCTCCACCCGTTAGGTTGGAGGAATTGAGGCTCTGGTTCGAACAGTGCTCAGAGCTGGGGACAGGGAGGACATCACAGAGCCAGCAGTCTGTGCTCTGCGCCACCTGACCTCCCGCCACCAGGATGCTGAGATGGCCCAGAATGCTGTGCGCCTTCATTACGGGCTGCCAGTGGTGGTCAAACTACTGCACCCTCCGTCCCACTGGCCCCTCATCAAGGTCTCTAGCAACACATTTCTAAGATTTGAGACATCTTTGTGGATTTTTCACAGTGTCAGCAATTGATGAGTTTTGATTCCAACTAAAAAGTTCTTCTTTTTTTTTTTCTTCTATCCAGGCCACAGTTGGCCTCATCCGCAACCTGGCCCTTTGTCCAGCCAACCACAGTGCTCTGCGGGAGCAGGGAGCCATCCCCCGGTTGGTCCAACTGCTCGTCAGAGCTCACCAGGATACCCAGAGGCGCACCAGCATGGGAGGCAACCAGCAGCAGTTTGTGGTGTGTATCCAGGCCAACAACCGCCCCAGGCTTTCTATATTTAAACGAGTGCGAGGTTTTTGTATATTTGGTTGACTTTTTTCCCCTCCAACATGTGCAGGAGGGTGTCCGTATGGAGGAAATAGTGGAAGGTTGCACAGGTGCTCTGCACATCCTGGCCCGGGATGTCCACAACAGAATTGTCATCAGAGGGCTCAATACCATTCCACTCTTTGTCCAGGTAAAACTAAAGCTCCAGAGCTAGGATAGAGAAAGACTTGTATGTTCTGGGTTATTTTTTTTACATCTCATCTCTCCCCCTGTGCTATTCTGTTTCCAGTTGCTGTATTCTCCGGTGGAGAACATCCAGCGTGTGGCAGCAGGTGTGCTGTGTGAACTTGCTCAGGACAAGGAGGCTGCCGAGGCAATAGAAGCTGAAGGAGCCACTGCTCCCCTCACTGAGCTACTGCATTCCCGTAACGAAGGCGTTGGTGCGTGAACATGAACACATTGACTCTGCGCTCATGACTGATGGTCCACGTTTGTTCACTCTGACTCTACTTGTGTGGCTGTGCTTTATCTCCTGCAGCAACCTACGCTGCCGCCGTCCTGTTCCGCATGTCTGAGGACAAACCCCAGGACTACAAGAAGCGTCTGTCAGTGGAGCTGACCAGCTCTTTGTTCAGAACCGAGCCAATGGCCTGGAATGAGGTACACCCGCAAATATATTTACAAATAAGCTATGGTCAGGTACGATGTGTGTTCATTAGCTCGAATTCGATTTACATCCTGTCAGTATTTTTACAGTGAATACTGCATATAGCTTTTGTAATGGTGCCGGTGTTCAAGAACAAGGGAGATGTTCAGAGCTGCAGCAGCTACAGAGGTTTAAGCTGATGAGCCACGCAATGAAGATCTAGGAGAAAATAGTAGAAGCTGGGTTAAGAACAGAGGTGGCAATTTGTGAGCAGCAGTAAGACAGAGCGCTACAGACGAGATGTTTGCTCTGAGTGCTGAAGTACACAGAAGATCAGATGGTTTCATTATCTTTGTTGATTTCTAGAAAGCGTAGAGTTACTGTAGTGGCACAGAATATGTATGAGAATAGCATGACACCGGTGAGGTGTGCAGTAGGATTGACAGGTGGGTTCAAGGTGGAGGTGGGACGGCACCAAGGATTGTCTCTGAGCCCCTTCTGGTTTGCTGGGGGGATTGAAAGGCCGACACATGAGGTCATCCAGGAGTCTCCATGGACAATGATGTTGGTGGAGGACATTGTGATCTTTACTGAGAACAGGGATTAGGTGGAGGAGAAACTGGAGAGGTGGAGGTATGCGCTGGAGAAAAGAGGAATGAAGACAGAATACAAGTGTGTGTGTGTGTGAATGGAAGGGAGGCAGGAGGAAGGGTGAGGATGAAGGAGTGGAGGTGGAGAAGGTGCAGGAGTTTAAGGACTTGGGGTCAACTGTTCAGAACGACAGGGAGTGTGGAAAAGAGGTGAAGAAGCGGGTGCAGGGAGTGTGGAAAAGAGGTGAAGCAGCGGGTGCAGGGAGGGTGGAGTTGGGGGAGAAGAGTGTCAAGAATTATCTGTGACAGAAGAGGAGCAGCAGGAGTGAAGGGAAAGTTTTCCAAGATGGTGGTGAAAGCAGCTCTGCTGGATGGAAGCCATGTTGAGCTGGTTTGGACCCATGAAGAGGAGTGATAGTGGATCTAATGGTGACAGGATGCTGGAGAAGGAGCTGCCAGGTAGGAGAGGAAGAGGAGGTTTTTGGATATTGGCCATGCAGTTGGTTGTTGTGAGAGGAAGATGCAGAGGACAGAAGAAGACTGCTTATAGCTTTTATGAATATTGAGGTAAAGTTTTCCAGTCTTCCTGACGGCTCCTTTACCTCGGTGTTTTGCCTTCTTTCAGACTGGAGACCTGGGACTGGACATGGGGGCTCAGGGAGACCCTCTGGCCTACAGGCAGGATGGTGAGAGCCTCTTCTTATTTAATCGAATCTCTTTTCAGTTTATCACCAGCCTACCTTCCATTAGTTAATGGAATTTGACATTTCAAGCATCTACTAACATAAACTTTTAGTTCTAGATGGAAGATGATGAATGTTTGAACTAACTGTACGTCATCTGTAAACCACCAACGACGGCTGTTCATCAAACAAATTTTGAGAATCCAACTCTGTGTTCTTTCAGACGGAGCCTACCGGGCCTACCCATCAGCCTACGGCCAGGACTCCCTCTTGGACCCCATGATGGAAGGAGCTGACTACCACGCTGACACTCTTCCAGATTTGGGCCACCACACTGATCCATTACCAGACCTTGGCCACAGCCAGGACCTGATGGACAGCAACCAGCTGGCCTGGTTTGACACCGACCTGTAGGATTGGTGAGACCTACTGCACACAGAAAAAACCATCCTGTTCACAATAACATCCATGTTTAACAGAAATGGCAGCGGGTCGGTGTAAACATCTGTCCTCTGCTCTTCTTGCAGTTGTACTCTGATAGAACCTGCATTGTGATTGGCCTGTAAAGATGACGGGGGGGGGGGGGTAATCGAGAGGAATGGAGGGTCTTGGAAAGTGCCTGACACAACAGAACAAAGATGGTTGCCACGGGAATGTTCAAGCAAGTCGGAGCTGGGAGGGGAGGCAGAGGATGAAGAATCAGAGGCGGAGTCACACGGTGGAGGTGTCGGAGCAGGTTACCTAATGGATGAATGCACATATGGTGGATCTTAAACGTTTGAAACACATATGTTTTTAGCCTTGCCTGTATTCTTACTATTACTTTTGTTTTTTGTTTTTGTTTCTATTTTTTCTTAATCTATTTTTTAATTTCTTTTTTTGTATTACTCATTCTCTGTTATGGTACTGACCCAGCTTGCCTTCGCACTAGCCATCTTCATCTTTCTCTTCGATGCTAATCATTTGTATTTCTATTTTTTTTCCTTTTATTTTTATTTTTTAAAAACGTATATTACATGTAGTGTTAAGTTATAGTGATATTATACAATGTTCCTTTGGTTTATGGCCGAATGTGTAGAACACTAATAATCAGTTGAATTGTACTCTGACTTAAAGTGTAACATTGTGTAGTTTTTTTTTTTATATAATCTCAAAAATGGAGAATTATGCATTCTTAATATGTGCTTGTTTAAGCATAAAGTATGTCAGTGTCACAAATGTTCTAAAGAGGGGGAGACGGGTGAAATTGAGGGTGGTGTGGGGATAAATCTAGTGTTTTTATATACAGTATAACTGGTAGGTTAACAGCTATTTTGTATCCCATCATTGGATGTCTGATAGTAGAGTCTTTAACTCTATCGTTGGCGGTTGAATAAAACCCAGTTTTATGTGCTATCAAGGGTAGCTAGGTTGATGAACCAGTTGTAGTCCTGCTGTGCTTATTTTGGAGACGAGGTTATGACACGGCTGAACAATAAAATGGCATTTTATTTCATTTAGTCGTCGTTGCAGTGTCTTCTTTACGTCCGTGTCCACGTGATGGAAGGATAACGGGGAAGTTTCTCAAGCTCCTGAAGCAGGAAGTGAACGAACGCGGGTTTGTAGCCGGTGACATGACCGTAAGGTTATTCAATGTGTAGAATTCTTTCTTTTCTTTATCTAGAAATTAAGATTGCTCAGCTTTAAAACACTTCTGACAGACGTATCTGTTTGGAGGTCAGGGGTCAAAGCACAGAGGTCAGTGGGATGCTGAGGTCATCAAGGTCCTGGACACTGGTATTTTTTCTAGAAGTGTAGATGACTCCATTTTTAAAAAGGAAAAGTATGACATTCCAAAACAATGTATTTTTTACGAAACAAAATCTGGGGAAAAACAAATATTTCTACGTGACGCAAAGGTACGTCCTGGAAATCCTCTGATTAAAAAGTTAATTTAAGCAGATTTCCATTCCTATTACATGTTTTCAGTTTCACCTGTTTGAGCAGGAACTCTGAGGTGGTGAACAATGACTTCCTGTTTCACTGGGGTATAAATATGAGGTGACACAGACCCCATTCTCTTGCGTTTTATACGTTTACGTTCTGTTGTGTATTTCCAAACGTTTTCGGGACGTAATTTCTCGACTGTTGGTCCGACTAAGACCAAGTTTGGTTCACGTGAAAAAGCTACAGTAGATGGTCGTAAATGTAATATTTTATTATTTTTATACTTCTAAGTTGGTATTAGAGCCTCAATAATAAAGAAATGAAATCCCTGTATGGAATCGCTGAGGCGTCCGCCGCGGATCCTTCGTGTAACTCAGACAATTCAATGCATCAATTTTTTTTTTTACCCACTTAGACCTTAGTGAGAGGAAGAACTGGATTGATCTTGGGAAAGGTCGATTGTATCTTTCTGACAATTGGAGGAACTTTTAACCACGAGCGCTTTTGAACATGCCTTCTTAACCATCGGCCCGATTTAGTCTAAATTTGCTGCATGTGAATCCAATCAAGGAGATTTATCTTGTTTTTACTCTAATTGTTTATCTTTTACTCACTAGGGGGAGCTATTTCTTACAGAAGTAATTCCTCTCTGGTGACTTCAGAGAAGTTAGAGTTTTTTGTTGCACATCTGTCCTGCTCCAGTTAATATTTTTTCCCTGCATATAATCACTACCAACAAACTCAAGAAATGTCTCACACTGGTTAAGGGGACATTACTCAATGTCTCACACTGGTTAAGGGGACATTACTCAATGTCTCACACTGGTTAAGGGGACATTACTCAATGTCTCACACTGGTTAAGGGGACATTACTCAATGTCT
>VRLP01004675.1:0-45756 GCA_009660295.1 Lophius piscatorius
AATGCAATCGCACTTTTTCTCTCACTCCCAACTGGGTACTCAGCTGCAAATGCAGCATGCCTCCCCTGGAAATGTCTTTCCACGTTACTCTTTTTGTTATTTGACAACTTCTCAGTACAAAGCAAACATGCAGACAATCCTTCCGCATTGGCAATGAAAGCAAATAATTCGGTCCAAGAACTGTGGAATCCCCTGTTCTCCTTAGCTATCTTTCTCTTTTTCCCTTTGGGATCCATGGCCCATGACACATCCGCCGGTTTGTTAGCAACAGCCACCTGTCTGGCACTACGCCGAGCTGAAAGAAACTTGTGTCGCAGGCTATGACGTAAATCTTCGTTGACAGAAATTTTGAAATTAAATATTAATTATACACATCTTTACAGCATTGGATAATAAATAATATTAAAAATATATATATTCACACCATCTTTTTCCATTTTCATATTTTTGAAAAAGCTCCAGGGAGCCACTAGGGCGGCGCTAAAGAGCCGTATGCGGCTCTGGAGCCCCGGGTTGCCGACCCACGGGTTAGGGAGTTCAGGGCCCATGGCTGGCTTTAAGCTCTGTGTAGCTTTAGCTGCTCAGCTAATAATGTTAGCTTATCTAAAATGAGTGAGTGTATGATTACGTTTGTTGTGCCGAACGCTTACAGAGTTGTTCCTCCACCGCTTATTTTGGCTTTAGTGGTGTCACAAATTGCAAGCTTTGTGTTTTATTGTTTATGTGTCAGATATCTGGAGTCGTGGAAGCTCTTGCTTGGTCTGCGTGTAACCGGCACACAACCGCACTCAAGTGATGCTTCTTGGCCGATTGCCAATTTCATCAAACTAGGCTGCGCTGCACCTTTAAATATAATATTAATATAAAACATTTTATGGCTGTTACAGATGTTTATGTCCTGAAAGAGGATTTTTGTTTGTTTATTAAGATCCGCATTAGCTTATGAAAAGTAGAAGCTATTCTTGGGGTCTAAACCAGATACATGATGGCAATACAAAACATACATTCATAGTAATCACAATTCAGTAACACCATGACAACAAAAAATAATTAATAAAAAAATATTATTTTGATGTATAATATTATTTGGGAATGTGAGTCAAGTCAGTAAAGTTTGATGAAGTGAAGCACCAGTACAAGACATACAAGAGAATCAATCTATTAGTGGCTAGGAATGTGGAAGGGTGGAAGGAAATGATCACTAGTAAAAAATTCTATATAGAGAAGAAGCAATAATAAAATAGAAAATAATAATGTTTGTAAATATGGACTATTTGTATTAAAATTTGACTCTTGCTGTTACTGTGGATCCGGATAGGAACTGGTTCTTTTTTATAGATTTGGCTCTTATTTGTCAACAAGACATCATCATCTTTCAGTCAACAAGATGTCATCACCATCAACATCATCATCATCCTCAAACTCATAAACAATTAGTCACTCAATCAAACATCGAAGTGGGTAAATCTCAGTTGTACGGGTCATTTCAAGATAAACAGTTGTAATTAGTTGACATTGAATTGTTGAATTCAAATAATAATAATTAATTCACACATTTCCCTCCACTGCATCTCAGATATAAGATAAGATAAAATAATTAAACACAAGGGGAAATCTCAGTGTTAAAGCACTTTTCAAGAGTGGCAAGAAACATTTATATAATAATAATAATAATATTAATAATAATACTTTTACTAGATAATAGTACATTATTTTACTTTTAATCAATCATCCCCAATATAGAGCAGATAAATTAAAGGTTAACTTGAGTGATGACTTCATCTTCGACTTCCGTCCCCCAGTTTTTTGTCTGACAGGAACAAAAAAGCTGTTTGTGAGAGTGGCCGTTATGACAGGAGGTTGATAAGATCATGTGACTGTTTGATGAAGAGTACTAGGAACAGAATCCTTTCATGAACACACTTCTTCAACAAGAACACGTCTCACACTGTGAGCAGTGACCTCAGTCACTGACGGGATCACATCCCATCACCGATCAGAGCGGGCTACGCTGTGTGCTTGCTTCGTTTACCCTCCAGTGTAAATGAAGGGTGCTCCCAGTGACACATAGAGGCGGTTTGACATTACGCAATGTAGTGCCAAAATGATGTGGGGCGTGGCCGAAACTCCGGAGGTGCATGGGTCCAGGCAGGACGGGATGGGACGGGACAGAATGTGGAAGGGTGGAATAGTGGCATGTTGGGTAACAGGAAACAGTAATATGGTCTCAAGAATCAGAGAATTCCTTTAAGATTAGATTATACACAAATCAGCCATAAAGCCATGACCATCTGTCTAATATTGTGTTTGTTTCCCTGTTACCGTTCAGACCCGTGGAGGCCTGGACTCCAGCAGACACCTCTAAATGCGTGCTGTTGTATCTGGTACCAAGATGTTGGCAGCATGTTAGAGGTCCTGGAGGTTATAAGGGCCTATATGGATTGAACTTGTTTGTCCACCTTGAACTGGTTGTTTAGTTTCTGAAACCATTCCTGAACCATCTCAACAGTTCATCAGGGAGCTTCAGCCTGCTGGAAGAGGCCACTGTTATTAGGGAAGTTTCCATGAAGTGGAAGGTATACAGTAGGTGCTACATGTTGAAGGAGATCCACATGAATGGTAGGACCTCAGGTTTCCCAGCAGGACATGGTTCAAAGCATCAGACTGCCTCCCCAGCTTGTCTTGAGCTCATAGTGCATCCTAGTGCCACCTCTTCCCCACATGATGTAAAAGAAAAAATCTGATCCATCAGACCAGACTATCGGCTTCCTTTGCTCTTAGGTCCAGTTCTGATTATACAGGTCCATCGTAGGAGGTTTCATCAGTGGACAGGGGTCAGAACTCCACAGCTTCATATGCAGCACGCTGCGTATGGAGCGCACAACTTTTCATCAGAACCAGCATGAATTTTTACAGCAATTTGTGCTACAGTAGATCTTCTGTGGGGTCAGACAACAAGGCCTAGCCTTCACTACCCACCACGAACAATGACACTTGTGATCCCTCCTTAGACCACTTATGTAGTAGGCTCGACGCAATACAGATCAGGACCACTAAACAAGACCTGCAGTTCTGAGGATGTTCTGACCCAGTCCTCCAGACATCACAATTTGGTTCGTGTCAAAGTCACTAAGATCCTGAAGCTGATCCACTTTCATGCTTCCAGCATCAATCTCACAACAAAATGTTCATTACACTAATGACAATTATTTACTTCATCTGTCAGTTGTTTTAATGTTATGGATGATTAGTGTATACATACAATATTATTAATAATGTTATAATTTGAATAAAAACTACCGAAGCTGAAATGTGATGCTCTCACTTAACTTAAAGCGGACTGAGTCAGAGTTTATCCTCTGACTCAGTCATACTGGATCCTCAGCCTCGCTTCTTCCTCCTGACAAACAAACACGCACGCACACACGCTCAAACAGAAACACGCACATACACACACACACACATACACAAACACTCACACAGAAATTCTATATCCTTCTGCTCACACCTAACGGCTCTATGATGAATCGTGTGTTTACCAAACACAGACTGGCAGCCTACAAACACAGCGTTGCGTGACTACCTGTTCTTCATCTCTGCTGTGTCACTACTTCTCACCTTTCACAACGCCCCGTCATCTACTGTGATCCAGGTGAGTCACCACTAATCTGCTGCTCAACACCCACGAAGGAGTCCGAGTCACAGTGACTCTGACAAGAACAAAAACACACTTTATATTTGATACAAGGAGAAAAGACAGTAAGAGTTTATCCCTCTTCTCTCATCTTAAACACTACAAACAAAGTAATAGTCAGGTTTACACACGAATCAATCAATCAATCAATCAATCAATCAATCAATCAATCTTTATTTATATAGTGCCAATTCACGACAACAGATGTATCAAGGTGCTTTCCGGTCCACATGTGCTTCGTGGATCTGGAGAACGCTTATGACCGTGTCACTCGGGGCATCCTTTTGGGGGTGCTCCGAGAGTATGGAGTGGATGGCCCACTGTTACGGGCCATCCAATCTCTGTACTGAGAGTCAGAGTCTCTGGCAATGTCCGGTTCGCAATGCGAACTGGACATTGCAGTAAGCCGGCAGTAAGTCGGCAGTAAGTCGGCAGTTCGTTTCCAGTTGCGGTTGGACTCCGCCAGGCCTGCCCTTTGTCACCAATTCTGTTCTTAATTTTTATGGACAGAATTTCTAGGCGCAGCTATGTGGCAGAGGGTCTCGGGTTCGATGGCCTTAGGATCCTGTGTCTGCTTTTTGCAGATGGTGTGGTCCTACTGGCACATTGAAACACTGACCTCCAGCTCGCACTGCGACGATTTGCAGCCGAGTGTGAAGCGGCCGGGATGAGAATCAGAACTTCTAAGTCTGAGGCCATGGTTCTCAGCCGGGAAAAGGTAGAGTTCTCAGTCCGGGTCGGGGAGGAGTTTTAGACCCCGGGTTAGACCAAGGACCCGCTGGAGAGATTATATCTCTCGGCTGGCTTGGGAATGCCTCGGAATCCTCCTAGAGGAGTTGGTGGATGTGGCCGGGGAGAGGAAAGTCTGGGCTTCACTGCTGAAACTGCTTCCCCCGCGACCCAGACCCGGATAAGCGGGGGATAACAAATGCTAAAATAACTATTAAATTGTCACACAAAATAACCCAATCTGGGTTATTTTTTAGCCATTGCTGGGTCCAAACTGGACCAATCGTGCCAGGGGTTGTTTTTACGCAGCAGGGGTTGTGTAATGCATTTGACCTTGCAAGTTGGGTCATGTTTTAGCTTTGACACATCAATCCCTGTTCACAAATTTAAACAATTACAATATGTTCTAAACATTTATGTCAACATTTGATGAAATAACTAAATAGCTAACTAGGTTGTAACGCTGGAAAGTTAGCGAGTAAGCTAACTGGCCAATAAAATGTGCGCATATAGTCACAGCAATGACCATAGCCACAGCTTAAATATTTTTGACATAATATGTCACGGCCATAAATTTTAAACAAAAGAAATGTTAGGTAGCTTATAGAACCAAGGTTAATTATAATAAAGCCAGGTAGCATCATTTTCTGTTAAGTTTAACTTTTAACTGTGTAAATATCTTGATATATAAAGCGAGCCTGTCATAAGGATCCTCTGAACTGTACATGGCAACATTTTGAGGACTCATGAGACTTGGTTTCAGGTGGCATTTGCGACCAATTCTACTGGGTCACTATTTATATACATTACCCAACGGAATCAACCCAGTATCATTGACCGTAGGTCTGATGTTTTTCTAGTGGAATGCTGTGTTTCGTTTAAAGTCCAGCCCTCTCCAGGATTTTGCTCACAGAACCGGTAGTATGCGTAGACCTTTACTGATATCAACTCAACCCCAAAACCCATCCCTGAAGTTGGTGAGCCCAAAGGGCTGTAGCTCCATGAGGCCTTTTTGGGCTGAGCACAATGGAGGCCCGACCACTAGAAGCTCACTAACAAGATCCCTTCACCAACAAGCTCTCCTCGCACGTCTTGCTCCAGAAGGGATCTTTGGGATCCCCAAAGATGAGTTGGAGAGTATTGCTGGGGAGAGGGACCTCTGGGTATTCCTGATTTCTTATTGCCCTCCATTTTCCGCAACCTAACCCTTGAAATTAAAGAAAATGTAGTGGAATGCATTTGGTTTTCAACAGAAGCAAATGCTGGTTCTGGTAGAATGGTGTCAGAACACAGAATGATCCCCGATCACAGATTCGATCCCCGGTCACTGCGGTTCACTTGTCGAAGTGTCCATGAGCAAGATACTGAACCCCAAGTTGCTCCCAATCGCTGTTCCATTTGTCTGTGAATGATGACTTGCAAGGCGCCACATGATGACCATGTGGCGCCTTGCATGGCAGCCTCTATCATCACTGTATGAATGTTTGTGTGAATGGGTGAATGCCGGCTTTGTTGTAAAGCTCCTTGATGCCAAGACTTTGTGTTTATTTATTAGTAGGGAAAGTTCTGTCATTTTGATTTGTGTTGCCTTTTTGTGTGTTTCACTTGCGTTCCTTTCTCCCTCTGTGTCTGTCCTGTGATTGGTCATCGGGTTCACCTGTGTTTCCCCTCCAGCTGTGTCTCATTGTCTCCATATGGACCCAGCAGACGCATTGATGGACTTCGTAAAAAATGAACTAACTAACACACTCATCTGCATCCATGTTGAGTGGATGAAGAGTCCTCTTGAGGAGGTACAACAGGCCGCTCTCCGCATCGCTCGCCGGAAGGTTTCTGCCCAACCCTGGTTGAGGGATTTCTTGCCGGAATGGCTAAAGACCTTTATGGAGAACTGGGACACGCTGCCAGCATGTTCCCGGCCCCGGCCTGTTGGTTCTTCCCCTGCTCCAGCCACGTATTTGCTAGCAACCTGGTCTCCTAACCCTCAGCTCCCGACTCCTCTCCCAACTCCTCTCCCCTGACTCCTCTCGTGACTCCTCCCACGACTCCTCCAGTGACTCCTCTCCCGACTCCTCCCGTGACTTCTCCTGTTACTCTTCTCGTGACTCCTCCCACGACTCCTCTACCGATTCCTCTCCAGACTCCTCCAGTGACTCCTCCCACGATTTCTCCCGTGACTCCTCTCGCGACTACTCCCGTGATTTCTCTCCCGACTCCTCACCAGACTCCTCTCGTGACTCCTCTCCCGACTCCTCTACCGATTCCTCTCCAGACTCCTCCAGTGACTCCTCCCACGATTTCTCCCGTGACTCCTCTCGCGACTACTCCCGTGATTCCTCGCCCGACTCCTCACCAGACTCCTCTCGTGACTCCTCTCCCGACTCCCCTCGCGACTCCTCTCCCGACTCCCCTCGCGACTCCTCTACCGATTCCTCTCCAGACTCCTCCAGTGACTCCTCCCACGATTTCTCCCGTGACTCCTCTAGTGACTCCTCTCTTGTGACTCCTCTCGTGACTCCTCTCGTGACTCCTGCCACGTCTTCTCCAGTGACTCCTCCCACGACTTCTCCAGTAACTCCTCTCCCGACTCCTCTCGTGACTTCTCCCGTTACTCCTCTCGTGACTCCTCTCGTGACTCCTCACCCGACTCCTCTCCCGACTCCTCTCCCGACTCCTCCAGTGACTCCTCCCACGATTTCTCCGGTGACTCCTCTCCCGACTACTTTCCCGACTCCTCCCGTGACTCCTCTCTTGTGACTCCTCTCGTGACTCCTGCCACGACTTCTCCAGTGACTCCTCCCACGACTTCTCCAGTAACTCCTCTCCCGACTCCTCCCGTTACTCCTCTCGTGACTCCTCCCGTGACTCTTCCCGTGACTCCTCTCGTGATTCCTCACCCGACTCCTCTCGTGATTCCTTACCCGACTCCTCTCGTGACTCCTCTCGCGACTCCTCCCACGACCCCTCTCGTGATTCCTCTCCAGACTCCTCCAGTCCCAGATGCTGACCCCGACTCTAGCTCCGTGCTCCCAGGTTCCCTAGTTCCTGACTCTCTGTGCCTCCACGGGCGACCTCCTCCTCGTGACCAGGCTCGCCTTCACGGGCGACCTCCTCCTCGTGACCGGGTTTACCTCCACGGGCAACCTCCTCCTCATGACCGGCTTCGCCTCCAGGGGCGACCTCCTCCTCATGACCGGGTTCGCCTTCACGGCCGACCTCCACCTCGGGCTCCTCGTGACCGGGTTCGCCTTCACGGGCGACCTCCTCCTCGGCTCCGCATGAACGGGTTTGCCTTCACTGGCGACCTCCTCCTCGAGCTCCTCGTGATCTGGTTCGCCTTCCAAAGCGCCCTCCTCCTCGACCTCCAGATTGGTCATTCCGGTGCTGCCTGGCTCCGGCCCTGCCTTCAGGTCATCCACTGGAGAGTATAGGTTTGCTGGTCCAAACCTGGGCCTATTGAATTTTTGGGGTATTTTGTCCCTCCTCCAGATCCCCTCTACCCACCCTGTTTGTGTTAAATTGTTTTGATTTGGACTTTTGGTACGTCTGATATCCGTCCCTTAAGGGGGGGTTCTGTCAAGACTTTGTGTTTATTTATTAGTAGTGGAAGTTCTGTCATTTTGATTTGTGTTGCCTTTTTGTGTGTTTCACTTGCGTTCCTTTCTCCCTCTGTGTCTGTCCTGTGATTGGTCATCGTGTTCACCTGTGTTTTCCCTCCAGCTGTGTCTCATTGTCTCCTTACGTCAGTGTATATAGTTGGTCCTCACCTTCCCTTCTGTGCCAGTTCGTTGTATGATGTTCCCCCATGTCATCTCGCGTCCCAGCCTTCTCCCTGTGCTAATAAGTTAATCCTACTGTTTTTTTGTTCCTGTTAAATCCCCTGCTTTTTCTTTGTGCCTTCTTGTTTATAATAAATATTTTTGCACCTGCTCTGCCTGCTCTGCCGCGTTTTGTCTGCGCCTTCCTGGGGTCCAAGCTAAACCCCAGGAAAGTTAGTAACATTTGATTGGTTGAGCACACTACCAAAGCGCTATATAAGTACAATTATTGATGTTATTGATAATCAGTGTAATGTGATGCTTAAAGGTGATGAAAAGAAAAACACAAAAATCGTTTTGAACTCAATTTGGCAGACAAACTATTCTTCACCTTGATCCAGTCGGGACACAGGGCCGCCTGCCCTGAGTTGGGATCTTCTCCAGGTTTCTTCCTCTTAACCAAAGTATTTTCTTTCTCTACTGTCTTCCTCGTGTTGGGCATGATGCGTCTTTGTAGACTAAAGACTACCCTCATTGTGATTTGTATAAATAAAACTGACTTTACCACGCTGGACTAATGTCAGCGATATTAAAGCCCAGTAGTGTAAAGGAACTTCCTCTCAGTACTGCAGCAGGAATGTGGTGTTCATCAGGGCGTCTGCTGAAAGGGGAAGTGAAAGTGCTGCTGACTGATGTGAACTGTAAACCACCTTCTCTGGGGCAAGGATCCCGCACGGACCTGAGAATATTCTAGAACTGTTGTACAAAATACTACTTTCTTTTTGTGTCTCATGGACAGTGATTGCATGTATTTCAGCACAAACCAACACACACACACACACACGCACACACACATACACAGCCACTTAATGGGGCTGAGTTTCAGTAGAGCTTATGCAAGAATTACTGTTTCTGCACACGGACCCATACAGTTGAGGAAATTTCATGATGTTGCCCCACAAAATCTCAGAACCCGGGCATTATGATTGGGAGGCAGCAGGGCCTGACTCACTCAAAGCAACAGCTGTTTACACGTCATATATGTTCAGACAACCCCAGACATCGTTCCGGGAAGGTCTTCCTGATTTAAGTGTTCCGTAAGAAGAATCGCTAAACATCAAACAGACCCAAACTGTAGAGGAAATAGTAACACTCCCTAATGTAATGATTTTAATCACATGACCCTTCCAGCCGCGGTGAGTTTATAGCGGCGAATGCAGCCCTAAACCAGACATTAATTGGTGACCATAACCTGACCAGTTCGGAGTGGTCGTTAACAGGTCGCTGTGGTTGTCGAGGGCCATTTAAGTACATGGAATTCAGGTGAGGCTTAACTTAAAATAATCATTGGTTAGAACAGAATGATTTTATGCCAAACTAGAAAAAGCACCCAGAAGGCACAAACCTCTGCCGAGACACATTAGTGCCTAAAGTAGAAATTATTGTGATAATCTTTGGAACATTACATGCAGGTTCCTCCAGCAATGTCTGAGTTATTGCCAGCCTCTAAATCTACCGACAACTCTAACAAAATCTCTCAGTATTTCTCAAATGCTCTGGAACCTTTGGGCTCTCCTCATTTTCTGGTGCCTTGCACTTTAGATGCTCAGCTCAGCATTCTGATAAACAAACGCACAGTGGTGACAACTTTAATTATTGGTAGATGAGGTGTTTGAAACATGAAAAAAAGTCCCTAAAACGAAGCCTGAGGCTGAAGCTGTAGTACGAACTTTTCATACCAATCTTGTCAGTCACATCTTTCAAGCTCAATCACAAACACAATTGCCTGCTTCACAATATCCCGGGGACACACCATCATGGTTAGCCTATCATCATCTTTCTGCTGTCTTTTAATTATGACTCTCTCTTATTTAATCTAGTTCCTTCATGCTGCTTGTTTTTGCAGCGTCCACCTCCTTATCTCCACCTAGTCGTCACTGATCTTTCGATCATTCATCAGTCTCGGTAAAGTTATCAGCCACCACTACCACCAGTATCCAGACTCCAAAGAGGGGATATAGCCCACCTGTTGCTACTCAAGGTAGAGACCCTCCAATCAGAATCTCCCTGAGGAGTCTTTGGGACTTTCTGACAAACTAATTAAGAAAAGATCATCTCTTGGAATGAACATTAATTTTACTTTTAATAATTTTTTCTTCACTTCACTCTGCTGAGTGAAACAAAATCTGATGATCTTAAAAAGATGATGATGAACTGGTAATTTTTTATGATCTCCTGATGTATTAACCGCCTAATTATTTATATGAACATTGTTTATGTGCAAGATTTATCTGGTTTAATGATGAGCTGATGACAATTTGATTGTTCTCTTCCCCGTGAGGGTGAATCACCACTTTTATAGAAACTAATCGGAATAAATAAAGGATAAAGAATACAAGCAAGAAAACTGAATGTGTTAATTCATTAGTGGAAATCAATGAACCACGGTCAGAAATGAAGACAGTAGTCGCTGTGGAAAAACTCACCAAGAATGGTTTCTTGAGAAAAACCTGAATCAAACCCTAACTCCTTTGAATAAAACTCAGGACAAGTCAGTTGATCAGGTCTAAAATCCAACGCAGCCAATTTTTTGCAAAAAAAAAAAGGACCACATTTACCAATGCGCTTAACATCACCTAATAAATGGAAGCACGGCAGCAAATAAAAAGAAAGTCAACCATTTATTTTTAGGGTATAAAATACAACAAAGACAACATTACAAAACCAGAAAAGCACTCAGAGCACAAACCTCAACGGTACCAAAGGTTTAGTAACATCTATTTAAATTAATTTTGTGTTTTGGCAAATGAATGATCATGCTTAAAATTTAGCTCAAGTAAAAGCAACAGAGCTTGAAACTTTGCCGTCAAAGGAAACGGGAAGACTTGCTTCAAGACACCGTTTAAAGGTAAGCGGTTAGGTCTGTGTAATCCAACTGGGGTATTTAACTCGCAATCGACAACCATATACTGTGAATCGAATGCTACCCAGCATTCATATTTCCCCCACGGTGGTGTGACAGGCATTTGATCGCCTCTGTGCCCATCCAAACCTCGATGCCTCCCGCGATCATGGACTGAGAACGCCTCCAAGAGACCGATCAATCCAGCAGCCGTTCATGGACCGATGAGTTGATTTCCCATAGTGAACTAGGCGGACATGACCAATTTACCTTCCAATAATTTCATGAGTCTGGTCTTCATGCTTACTTTCTGAGCTAGCTAGGTTTCACTTTCCGTTTGGTTATTTGTGAGCTGAATAATAAGTTTTGCCCAATTCTTATAAAGACGTTGATAACCTGATCTCAGAGGGAGTTGGTGGGCCTGAAAGTACAGGCAGCAATATACACCAAGAGCAGCACCGCCGTGGCGGGCAGCAGGAGACATCTGAGGTTTTTGTAGCTTAAATAAACCGTGAATAAAGAGGAAGGTGTGCGCTGGTGGCAAATGAGACGTTTCGTATATTGAGGAGCGCTGTTCGAGTTGTCTGCAAGAGCAAGCAGCTAACAGTCCTCGCTACATTTCATATCCAGACATTTGGAGTGTTGGTGTTTGCATTGTAAAGGACTTGAATGTTGCACTAAGGCGATAACCGCAATTGTTGGTCAAGTTTGAAGGGATGTTAATGGGTAAAAGTCAATAATGATTGAATCTTTTTTTTTTTTCTGATGAAGAAATAACCAGATACCAATGCGCTTATGGCAAATAGAGAAAAATATAAGGTACTGAAATAAAATCTACAGTACCGAACAGACACTTCAACAAAGTAAAACCCGTGTTTCTTGGAAATTAGTCTAATTTTTTGTCTTAAAAAAAATAACTGCCTCCAGTCAGGTGATTGTCACACTGGATGTTGGGTTTTTGAGAGATACCAACATCCGACGGAGGTTGAGGTCAAACTTTTGGCATCAATATGATTTTCATTTCCTGATAAATGTGGAACGCCTGTAAGACATTAGTGTCTGATGTCTTTTTGACATCACTGTGGCGTTCTGCTTCTATCTGGGCTGAGGGGATGGATTGTGTTAATCACCAGCAGTCTACAACAGTGCTCTGGTTGTGGATGTCATGAATCCACCCGGGGATGGGAGGGGCTTCTATCAGTGTGTGTTTGTGTGTCTTGTTGTTGTTCTTGGTATTAGTCAGCCGTTCAGATGAACGCCATGGATAACTGGGTTGTGACAGGTCAGCGTGAAGCTATTAGAAACAAAGGTATCTCTCGTTTACACACGGCTCTGGTATTCATTTTTAAATATGCTTAGTGAGTCACGCCATGTTTGATCCACGTCTCCATCCTGAGGCTCAGTGAATAAAGCCACAATCATCAACATGATGCTGTTTGTTTGCCCCGTATTCTTGCCAAAGGATGTAAAAGTCCTTTTAAATCTGACATTAGATAACTGAAAGGACACCACAGGTCCATACCTCCAGTTTAAACATCTCCTCCTTATGTCATGTGTGTAATCCAGAGAGGTCCGAGGGAGGTGGATCAAACTCAGCGATTAAGTTCTGATACTCTATCATACTGTAGTTAAAGAATAATGGCCTCAGACTGAAGTTAAGGGGTGGGAAGTTACAGATCTGCTGCTACTGGAGATCCTGAATGTGATCCTGATGTGTCACTCATGATCCGGGCTACGTGTGTGCAAGATATCAGTTCTCACTTTGGTGAACAGGAGGGGTATTATGGGATGTTGAGTCATGTCTGACACAGACAGCAAGCATGGCAAAGTCAACAGCGTTCTGAATCAACACACACACCCTGGAGCAAAAATACAAGGCCGACATTATTTAGTGTATTTATGAAGTGCCAGTATTGTAAGTATTGTCTATGTGATGGATTATCAAGGGATAGCACAGGCTCTGAAATGTACTCGGAGTCTATAGTTGAAAGTCTGAAGGTCATTTCTACTGAACCTTGTTCATAAAATATTAACTCAAAGGAACAAGAACTTTAGTTCTTCTGCATATTTTTTTGATCTAAATTTTATCTGTTATGTCACTTCTGAATCCTTTTTATATATATATATAATCCTTGTTTTAATTATTATTTAATGTTTATCATTTTATATATATATATATATAATCTTTTTTACCATTTTTCACAGACTTATAAATTTCATCACTGTTTGTCATTAGAGTTTATTGTTATTGTCACTATTATTATTATTATTATTGTTTTTGACAATAAGGGGTGGACGAAGTATTCAGATCCTTTATTTGAGGAAATGTAAAAATACCACATGTGAAAATACTCAACTAAAAGTAAAAGATCTGTAGTCAACCTTTACTTAAGTAAAAGTGTTTATGTAATACCAGCAAAATGTACAAAAAGTATCAGAGTTAAAGTACTCATTGTGCAGAAGAATGGTTGCCCTCTACTGCTATATAGGATTAATATCACCGCTTCATTATTGTGTAGGACTGTGTTACTGCTGTAGCAGTTGAGGGTGGATGTAATCTGACTACTTTGCGCTGTTGAATTGTTTAATGAGAGCATCATAGCAGGCTTGTACTATCTTTTCCCTTTGAGAAGCACTTATCTCTAAGGACATTTTTTCATGAGATCTGTCTATTTTACTTTCAAAAGAAGAGTAAAATTAGAGACACAGTAAATCCTTTCGTTTATCACAAACGTGTTTGAAGATACATGAAGTGTATGAAAGATTGTAATCTGAAAAGTAACCAGTAACTAAAACTGTAGAACAAATGTGATGAAGTAAAAGTATGAAGACGCATAATAGAGAAATAGTCAAGTAAAGTACTAGTACCTCATCTTGGACATAGGTACAGTACTTGAGTAAATGTACTGAGTCCACCATTGCTGTCTAGAAAACCTTTCTTCATGATGGAGTTTCTTCACGGTTCTGCTCCGATTCTTCACCTTGTGTGTTTTATGTCTGTCCCCATGTTTCATCTGTCCTGTGTGATCGACACCAATGGATCGTCTAGTCTATGTTTAATTGTTCCTTCATTTAAAATCAGTCTAGCTTTGGGAGAAAAAAACACTGTGATTCAAAATAAAAATTAACAAGCTTTTTTGAAAAAATGAACGGACATTTCTGATATCGATGTTAGAATGTAGAAAAATTAAAATAAATATTCAAGTTGAGGACAGATATCAGATAACTCTCCTTATGAACAGTAATAAAGTATTTGTACTTAGTTACCCTTTTCTGTAGAGGTCACATTTGAAATATGAACATTTTAATGGTGAATAAAAATAAAAATAAAAATATAATTAAATTCTGTTGTTTTAATAACAGCAACTGTTTGATCTGTGTATAAAGTTTGTTACTGAGTGATCATGATAGTGGGTATTAATATAGTCCAAAAATAATTTGCTTAATCCAGATATATCGACAATTTACACCAAACTAAGGGTGTGGTACTTTAGATATAATTTAATAACATTATTAAATTATATCTAAAGTAACACACCCTTACAATTATTACTGTATTGTGTTTATGTAACTGTATATTATTAAGTATCCAGCAACCTAAACATACAATTAATAAGTTTTAACTTTAAGTTTACACCTGATAAATTGGGCTGCTAAAGTTTAAACACAAAAATATGAAATAAAGTAAATTTATTGACTTAAAAAACTTTTGAGTATCATGATACCAAATTTGAGCATTTTTATCAATATTAATGCTCGAGCTGGAATATCTGATTAAGTCATATTATTAAAATTAGAGTTCCCTTTTCATGTGAAACATAAGTAACAGAATTAATTTTATTTTTCTGAATAGGACTAATTTCACAGAAATAAGACTTTTGTACTTTCTGGGAAACCCCCTATTTGCAGTGTGAAACTGAAAACTAATTATTATTCATACTTCTCTACGTTCCAGTAACATCAGCAGCCGTTCAACTTCTAAATAACATGATTTCATGTTATACGGATGAACATTGAGAATCTTTCACTGCAAAAACAGACAGAAACCAAATATTCCATAATATATCGAACATATACCAAATATAATATATATTGCACTAACAGAAAAGTCCCTTAAAGAAATACTAAAAAAACAAAACTTTAAACTTTAACAATGCAAACTCTTAACTTGATCAAAATTAGTATTTCATTCTTTGACCGAGTTGATTTTAAGAATCTAGACAATAATCTAAAGTTGCTTCTGGTTAAATCTGATCAAAATGAGCTTTAATAGAATCTAGATGATCCCCCAATTCTGCAAAACACCTTTTTCATTTTCCAACTCTACCACCCATTTTTAATACCTTTTTGGAATTTATGGTCAAAAATCTTACTTACATGAAATTATACAGAAGGAATGATGAATTATTTTGACCAGAGTTCAGATAAGAGAAGTATATTCAGATGAATTATGACAAACTGGAAACCTTTTCAGTTTTTAGGGTAACAGTACACGCCATAAATTAAGACAAACATCTTCATAACATCTGATAAAATAAACTTTATGATGTGCTATGATATTAGTTGATATTATTCTGATAAAATAAACTTTATGATGTGCTATGATATTAGTTGATATGAGTCTGATTAAATAAACTTTATGATGTGTTATGATATTAGTTTTTACATCTTTCCACTGAAAAGAAATCAAGAGAAGCAATAATCATATATCTATGGGAATGTTAGTATCCTCATTTTCAGCAATATCCTACCCATGTACAGTTATAGTTTAATTACAATTATATTATGTGTTAATTTGTGTAAAATAACCCTTCCCACCACTGTGCGCAGTATTCCAGTCACTCGTGTAAAGATGGCTCATATTTATTATTATTCTTGGCTTTTACTTTTTGTGTTGATACTTTTACTTTTTGCGATTTCTTTACATTCTTTTATGGAGCCAGTTACATCGTAACTTCGTTTTGCTGTGTTCCTGTCTTTTGGGTAGACTGAATGACAATAACTAAAAGGATAGATAAATGCTGGTTTCTAGGAAATTAGGCTTATTTCATTTTTATCTAAAAGAAAAGAGAAATCATGTAAAGCGTTGAGCGCATTATAATGTAAGTCTGATTTTAAAAATCTAACTTTGCTTTAGTCAAACAATCAAGGTAATATTGATCACATTTAAGGAACAGACACAACAGAAACAGACACAGAAACAGAAATGTTTTCTAACAGCATCAAATAATGACGTGTGTTCCAATCCCAGGTCAGAATAGATGCTTTTAATAAGTGTGTTTTTTCAGCGTACACAAAATAGAATCACTTTAAAATGAGTAAATTATTCTCTGACTGAGCTGAGGTTAAAGAATTCAGACATTCATCTCAGGTCGTTTATGGTTAAATGAGGAGGGTGTAAGGGAGAGAGGTGTGTGTGAGTGTATGTCTGAGGAGTGTCTTAGGAGTGTCTTAGGATTGTGTTAAGAGTGTGTGAGCAGTACGTGTGAAAGCAATGTGTGACTGAATGTGTGACTGGTGTTTCTGTATGGGTGTTTAAGATGTGTGTGAGGAGTATGTTAGCATATGAGGAGTGTGTGGATGTGAAGTTTGTCTTAGTGTGTGAGGAGAGTGATAGTGTCTGAGGAGTGTGTGAGGATTGTGTTAGGAGTATGTTAGTTTGTGAGTAGTTTGTTAGTGTGTGAGAACTGTTTTAGGAGTGTGAGGAGTGTATTAGTTTGTTAGTGTGTGGGAAGTGTGTTATTTTGCAAGGAGTGTGTTAATGTGTAAGGAGATTGTAAGTATATGAGTACTTTGTTAGTGTGTGAGGAGTGTGTTACTGTGTAAGGAGTGTGTTAGTGTGTGAGGAGATTGTAAGTGTGTGTGGAGTTTGTCAGGGAGTGAGAAGTGTGTGTGTCTGAGGAGTGTATGAGATTGTGTTAGGAGTATGTTTGTGTGTGAGGATAGTGTTAGTGTTTGAGGAGTGTATGAGATTGTGTTAGGAGTATGTTTGTGTGTGAGGATAGTGTTAGTGTGTGAGGAGTGTATGAGATTGTGTTAGGAGTATGTTTGTGTGTGATAATAGTGTTAGTGTGTGAGGACGGTGCAAGTGTATGAAGAGTGTGTTAGTGTGTGAGGAGTGTGTTAGAGTATAAGGAGTGTGTGAGGAGTGTGTTAGAGTCTGAGGAGTGTGTTACTGTCTGAGGAGTAACACACACAGGTGAAGAGTGTGTAAGTATGTGAGGAGTGCAAGAGGGATGTCTTACTGTGTGAGCAGTTTGTTGGTGTGTGAGGAGTGTGTTAGAGTGTGTGGAGCATGCTAAGTGTGAGGAGATTGTTCATGCGTGAGGAATGTGTGAGGGGTGTGTTAATGTGTGAGGAGTGTGTGAGGTGTGTGTTAATGTGTGAGGTGTGTGTTAATGTGTGAGGATGTTTAAGTGTGTGAGGAGTGTGTTAGTGAGTGAGGAGACTGTTCGTGCGCAGGGAATGTGTTAATGAGGAGGAGTGTGTTAGTGTGTGAGGAGTGTGTTAGTGTTTGAGGAGTGAGCTAGTGTGAGAGGAGTGTGTTAGTGTATTAGGAGTGTGTAAGTGGTATACCTGGTGAGGAATGTATATCTGAATGAAAAGATTGAGTGTGGTAGGAGTTTGTCAGTTTCTGAAGAGAGTGTGAGTGTGTGACTGTGAGTGTATGAGGATTGTCTTGAAAACAGTGTGAGTTTTTGAGTAGCATGTGTGTCTGAGGAGTGTGAGAAGAGTGATAGTGTGTGAGAAGATAGTGTAAATATGTGATTAATGTTTAATTGTGCCAGGATAATTTGTGTGTGTGAGGAGTGTCTGAGTCCTTCATGAGTGTAAGAGTCTGAATGTGTTTGTTAGGGAAGAGTTTATGTAAGTGTGCGCGGATGTGAGCGTTGAGTGTGTGAGTATGACAGGAGTGTGTTGGTCTGTGAGGTATGTCTCAGTGGGTCAGGCATGTATTACCGTATGTTGAGGAGTGTGTGTTAGTGGGTGAGGAATGGGTTAAAATGCGAGGAGTGTGCAAGGAGTGTGTCCATACACACACAAACGCGTACACACACACACACACACACACACACACACACACACACACACACACACACACTGATTGAATGTGTCATCACCAGTCAGAGGTTAATTGAAGGGTCAATGTGTGTTTTCTACACAGATCCCTCCTCCTCCTCAGCAGCAGCAGCAGTTTGAAACAATGAATTTATAAAAATGTCACCTCCTTCATTTATTTAACTGATTGGAGTTAATTTAACATTTGTTTTATATTTGGAGACAAGAGAGTGAAAAACATGACTAATAAACACATCAAACACGGCTGTGCTGCTGTGTCCTACTACACTACATTTAACTGACAGCTCTAAATATTGCTCACCAGTGATGAACACTAACTTAGTACATTTACTCAAGTACTGAATTTAACTACAAATTTGAAGTACTTATCCTTTAATTGAATATTTGCATTCTATACTACTCCATACTTCTACTCTATTACATTTATCTCACAGCTTCAGTTACTGGTTACTTCTCTGAACACGATGTTTCCTACCCTTCACGTACCTCCGTGCTCTGATAGCTGCTAATAGTAATTGCATATTTTTTATGAGACTTTTAAATGCAGCGGAGTAGATTCACACAGTATGAGTACTGTTACTCAAGTAAGGTTTGAGTACTTCAAGTACCAAGGCCCATTACGTAAGATGCCACGTGTGCAGCTGACATTCCTTTTTCTGTTAATGTAACGTTGAGCATAACTGTTTTCCTCCATCCCATAATGACTTACTGGTGGCGGCCATTACTGAGAGTAGTTGGATGGTGTATGACTCAGACGGGCGCTCTTCTAAAATATTTGCACACTCCAACCTTCCAACCTTTCAGTTCAAGGAGAGCAGCGACCCAAACCCTTCAAACATAGAGGTGGGAGTGACCGTCACACCATCCGGGTGCAGGTGCATCCCACTGACATCACTGCTGTCTGTCTCAGTGATGTCAGTTTCCTCTCAGAAAAATATTTTTTTCTGAGAGGAAAATTAACCTTGTTTGGCTATTGTTTTCTATTAGGAGAGTAATTTCATTTAAAGACTGCAATGTTTCTTTAACAAGCTAATCAAGCTACACGCAAAAAAAACAATTCAAGTTTGAACTGAATCCAGATAAGTCAACATTGTGCACCAAGATGGATGGTTCCATACTCCGCTCTGTGCAATTAAATGAATGAACATTACTGTCGCTGAGCATTGGGGGTTTATTAATTATTATTTAAATTTATATAATTTCTTAATATAAATAACATTCTGTGATGCTCATTTAAAAAACTGTAAATATAAGAAATAATATTATAAACATGCCGTGGTCTTGTTCTGATTTCTTTTTATTCATTCAGTTTTTTGTCTATTTAAAAAAAAAAAAATTTATGTTTGCTTTATTATCTTTTTCATTTAGTCCTATAACTATATTTCATTTTGTCACGTTAAGCACTTTGTACATTTGTTTGACAAGTGCTATATAATTAAAGTGTATTATAATGAATGATCAATGATCAATGTATATCCCCCTGGTTTTAACTTCAGACAATTTAATTTACATTTTCTGCTTCTGCAACTCAGAAGTGAGTGGTAACATCATGTAAATGAGGTCTATTACCGTAAATGACACAAAAGAAGAGTTGACTAACAAGGTGGGACACCAATTTGGGAGATCATTTATACTGTATGTTGACTTAAAAGCAAATCCAGACCAGATCAGCTCCGACACAGCAAGACAAAAGTCACATGGTCTAGGTGGAGCAACAAGGAGGGTTAAAATAACAGAACTATGTGAAAGATACATAACGGCAGCATTATCTGTTTAACTCGAATTCTGAGAGTCCAGCTAACTAATCTGAGACACATTCATTTAACTAAATACTATTTCTTGTGATTACCTGAACTGTGTTTATTCTGTTCTACAGTAACTAATCCAGGACAAACTTAATGAGCTGTTTTCATTGTGTGATTAACTCAAAAGACTTAAGTTGTATTGAATCCATCATATTTTGTTGGTCCAACAAGTTTTAATTTGAAGTCACACCTGCTAAAGTGAGATAAGTAAAAGATAAAAAGAAAAAAACTAACACACATATATATTGATTAAATTGGGTATAAGAACATTGATTGAGTTAAAGAATTTAAAGTTCTTTGTTTAATATTGATGATAATTAGCCAGCAATAGTTTAAGATTAAGGTACAAATTCTTAAATCAGATCAGTCCCTTTAAAACGCACATTTTTTGTAAACTTGTCTTTGTTGTTTTGGCTCTTTGATGATCTTGTGGCTTTTGACCAACTGGTTCTAAATTTACCCGGTCCGGTTTGGCTTTTAATAAAGCATAGAATATAATTCATCACTCAATCCTGCGTTTCATCTTTTCCTCTAAACCCACTCCAACTCTTTACCACAGTTTTACTCTTTTTTTTTTTAAACAGACTGGCCCAGGCCAAAGTTTACTCAAGAAACTCTTTAGATACCATTTAAACGTTTCAAATAGCAGCAAATAATGGCATTGGTTCTATTCCCGGCTATCAATTGATGCCATCTACTAGAATTAAAAAAAACCTAAATCGAATTTAAGTAGTGGTCATTCATTCTAAATACAGAAGGAATAGAATGGACGCTTTTCATAGGTAGACAACAGGAAGGTCATAGAACATAAAAAATTATATTATATTATATATATTATTGCCGGCACAAAACACAAGCTGCTTGAATTTGATCATGTTTTTGTCTGGTTTTCAAGTACAATTAGAAGTTCCTCAGCTTCATCCTTCACTTGATTTGATAGTTTTTCAGGATGTTTTTGTCACTAAAGAATTTGAATCCATATAACAATTTACCATCTCTAAAAATAAAACATCCTGGTATATTTTTAAGAAACTGATTTAAAACAAGTAAGAACAGCACATTTTATACGTGTGTGGTTTTTTTTAAACCTAATGAGCAAAGTCACAATTATGTTGCGGAATTCCAAAAACCAAACAGGAATCTGTCTTTTTTTCCAAGAAAGAAAAAAGCTGTCAAGCAAATGCCCTTTCAACTTAGGAGAAAGAATGGCCATAAAAGCATGATGTAACATATATCTAAAGTTACAGATGTCTGACAGGGGCAGCATTCCACATTTAATCTCAGAAATGTGTTCCATGTGGTCTACTTTATGTCCCCCATAATTTTCCCTGAAGGACAGACGGGTCTGGCTTCCACTGGTTTAAGGCTCATTAATGTCTTTCATTACTTTCTATTCTACTTTTAATAATACTGAATAAAATTAATTGATTTGATTTTTTTACTCAATACAAAACAATTTGATTTAATTTATATTTAAGGATAATTGGCTTCATTTTTGGATGTCTTTTTTTTGGAAGCGTAAAACTCGACAAAATAATTGATAACATTTTCTTGATCCAGTAATGTCAACATTTACCACCAAACTGAGATGTGTTAGATTTAATTTAATAACATTATTAAGATGAGAAAATAACAGACCTGTGCGTCATCTACTGCTTCTCCGCATTCTTGGATTAGAAGAAATCCTAAATTAATTAACAATTTATTCTTATGAATTCATTTTTAATTAAGAGTTTTAGTTACCTTTGAAATGTACAACTTTAAGCACCTGCTACATCGTTTGCAAAAAAGTTTATGTCACTCAAAAATTATGAGTTTCACTAAGACAAAGGGAAGAAAAAATTGACTGGCACACAATTTCAAGTTAGAAATTCTACATAAATATAAAATTTTCGTTGCTCATTTTAATTAATTCATTTGAGCATTTGAGCACTAATTACAGAACTGTCTGTTTAACTGAGTGTCCAGGTAACTTAAACTCAGCAACGTAAATTTAACAAAGTTTCATTCCTTCTGGTTTATTTTGCAATAGAATGTGATACAGGACAAACTAGATGTACCTTTTTTCAATTTGAGGTTCACCCAAAACTGGAACGTCGTGTAAAACCAATCATTATTTGTTTGGTCTAACGAGTTTTAATGTTCAGTTACAACTGACACATGCATTCGCTAAATCGGGCATAAGAACTTTCACTGCATTAAGCAAACTCACAAAATAAATTCTAATATGGAGTTTAGGTCCTGGACCTTAACCTCTGGCAGTCTGGGCGGGATGTGACCACAGAGAGGATAGCAGAACATCTGCTCCAGTCTCATGGACTAAGATGTTTTGAATGTTTCTGGTGATCCACCCCCCTCTGCTGGGGATTCTCTGGTGAATGTGGACTTCCTGTCTAGCACTAGGTGTGGAGGACCGGATAACTGTTAGCAGCAAAACAGAAACAATATCATGGGGGTTAAACTCTGACGGTTTATTCAAGCTAGGAAGTGACCACATATATAGTGCCGCGGGTGGAAATGGGTTACTTTGTGTGAGTCAAGCACTTCTGTCCAGTTATAGTCCTTAAAGAGGAACATGGCGACATGCAGTCACACGTTTGGTCATGTGAGAGGATATTATTAGACCTGTTAAAATCAACTTCTCATGGCATCAGAACAAAGAGAAAAATGAAAAGCATGAATTTTTAGTTTTATACTGCAAGAAAAGGGATGTCAAGAAGTACTGAAGTCTTATTTCTAAGAAATGAGTCTTATTTTTGTTTTAACATGGAAAAACTGTAATGAAACTGTTTTGATCAGCTGGTCCAGATTTAAGTCTAGAGTCTTAAAATCAGATCAGGCAGAGATTAAAATACTCCTTTAAACTAGTTTTTTTTAAATTAAATTTATGTTTCAATAAGGTTTGTTTTAGTTTTAAGTGTCATTAAAGTGAATTTTATTTATTTTTAAGAATTCTAGTTGTAGTAAACTGAATTGGATTTGGGTTTTTTTGGCTCAATGGTTCAAGAAGATTTTTTAAAAATGTATGAATATGTGACTTCTTTATAGCCTGTCTGCTTTTGTAGTGCATGGTTTACAACCCTCATCCATAACATGGAATCTTGCAATTTTCCCTCTCATCATATTCAGGGGGATGTTGTAGAAATCATCAATAACGAAGACAGAGAAATGCATGAGTTCAGTTAGTTGGAAACGTATCAATAATACTAATAATAATAATATTGATTGTCATTCAATCATTCTTGTTTAACAGATAATGCGGATAGAGTCATGTTGGTGTCACACAGGTCTGTTATTTACATTTTAATGAGGTAAGTAAATTGCATTTAATACATCTCTGTTTGGTAAATAAAAATACTGCAGATAAAGCTGGATTAAGTAAATTTTACTAGCCTTCACTGATCTCTCCAGTTCATTAACATCATTAGACACCTGCTACCCTCTTTTATGACTGCTCTGTTACCAACATTTATTTATATATATATTTTTATAAAAGAATATAAAATGACAATAGATTGAGGAATATCTGGGTTCATTTTAATTTAAAAAATAAAAAATAAAAAGTGAGTGTGTTCCATCCTGATTCTTCTGCGCTTCATCAGTCATGTCTCTCTACTTCACAGACAATCAGAAATTTATGGATGACATACAGTGGTAATTATTCTCACTCTCATACTAAACTTTCCGAGCTTCAAACCAAATTTAACATAAAACAATTTGAGTAAACACAAAATACAAGTTTTAAATGATAACTTTATCTAATAATCCAAAAAGGTTCACATATACCTATATCACCTCAAGTAGCTGACAACTAATAATTATAACCAAACCCTCCTGATACCAGGAGATCAGCTTCTGACATCACTGTGGTGGAATTCTGGCCCTCTCCTCTTCGCAGCCACATTGGTGAATTTGTAAGCATGAACTGATCTTCAGAGGTCCCACCAAAACATCTCATTGGGGTTCAGGTCTAAACTTTGACTACGAGAAATAAAGAGTTGGGCTTACTCTCCTGTTTGGGATGATTGTCTTGCTGCGTGACCTCATAGACTGATGACCTGAAATTCTCCTTCAGCAGAATTCATGTTTCCCTCCATGTTGACGAGTCGTTCCGGTCCTGAAGCAGCATAGATCTCCACAACGATCCGCTGCCACCTCAATGTTTGACGGTAGGTTGGATGTTGTACTAGTGGATGCTGTGTTTGGTTTCCACCAGATGTAACTGTTCTCAAACAGTTCTACTTTATACTCATCAGTCCAGAGAAGATTCTCCCAGAAGCTCTGAGGGTCATCAATTTGATGTGGGTAAATTAAGACCAGCCTTAATGTTCTCATTAGGGCTGATCCAGCACGGGCTGAACCAGAAGAGGTCCATGATCTCCGACCTTTATTGAGGTGAGAGAGGCCGGAAGTTCCTTGAATGTGGGATCTTCTCTTATTCACGAATGAACCTTCAACGTGCTCCTGGAAGAATTTTGGAAGTTGGTCCACATCTGTGAAGTTTCACTATTGTTCCAAGACTTCTCCCTGCGTAGATAATGTGTTTCGCTGTTGATCATTGGAGTCCCAGAAACTTAGAAACAGCTTTGGAATCCTTCCCGGGGTGATGGATTTCAATCAGCTTCTTGGATTTCTGTTGATTTTGGCATAGTGTGCTCCTAATGAGACCTAAGAGCCAAATTCCTGCTCCTGGAGATGGTCCGTTGAAGTGGTGATGTGACATAACAGGACTGGTAGTGATCCAGTCTGAATGGGTTTAGTCCAACTTGAACCAGTTCTTCATTTGGTAGGTGTTTAGATCTAGTCCCTAAGGGGGCGGGCCTCTTTCACAAAGACCCAGTTTGTTGTAAAGAACATTTTGAATTCAATAAATAAATTGTTTGTTCAAAACTTGCATTTTGTGTATAATCTGGTTGTTTTATGTTGAATTTGTGTTGGAGATCCAACAGAACCAGGAGGGGGTCAGGTTGGGATCTTTTAGAGTAAAGGTTTACATCTTGAGATGCCTTGTGTTGATTTGGCCGTCAAACCAACACCACTAAGTAAGTTTCCTGCTTTACTTCAGCAGTTTGTTGAAGTGAAAACACATTGAAGTGTTCTACTAAATTGTGGATGAGAAGTTCTAGTGATGCACCTCCTAGCCAGTAAACACTCAGGCCCAGTTCAGGCACACATCTCCAGCTACTTACTGGGTTTTATTTACAGAAAGGAAAACAGTTTCAGAAGGGTCACACAGCAAAAGTTCCACTAATAAGTCTTGGAGGCACTTCTTAGAAAGAGTTCTGAAATGATTTGACCCAGTTATAATGACTGACCGGGTCCTAAAACAGGACAGCGGGTCTGCTGCACTCTGCACTTACACAACAGAATATGAGTGGCTCCTTTTAAAAGCCTTTAACAGAAAGAAGATGTATAATTACAGTCTTCTGAGGTCAATTTGGACTTCTTACTTGTGGTCTGGCCTCAAAGAAGGGAAGAGAGGCAGCAGAAACCAGATCAGCTCCTTACACAAACAAACATGGCATTTCTAATAACTCACGCCAATATCACACTGTTATTTTTAAAAGCAATCGTTTAAGAGGTTCCTCTTCAAGGTAATGCGTGACCCTCAGCCACCACAGACGGTTTCGGTCCGTACAACCCTGTAATGTTTCGGTTTCAGACACATTTACTAATCCATTAAATGTGAAACACACACATCTCTTAAAACCTGCTATTTTTACCCAGATGAAGCTTTAAAAACATTTTATACGGATATCCACAACAAACATCTTGTTTCTGTGTGGACCCAAGCATCTCTGCACGAGTATCAGCCTGTGCTCAACAATATCGGTCAAACTCTATAAAAAATGCACCACAGCAGAGAGCACCAAGTTCTGTGATGAACCCGATGACACCACAGCCTGCAGTAAAACCCACCCCCACTAGATGGGGCAACCGAGCCTCAAAACGCAGCTCTCGGGTTACATCGGCACTGGGCTTCGGGACGCACACATCAACGTTTTCCAGTTCAGCTTCAGTGCACGCGTTCAACAGAACACCGACAACAGACTGACGCTGAAGAGCAACAGATGAATGAGGAACATGAGCTGACGAGCAGTGGACACCCGAAACGCTGAGAGAAGGTAGAAGCACATGGCATTAACAGGAGGACGAGGGAGAGGAGGAGAACGTGAACGAGCAGGGGAAAAGAACTCAGAATTCAGGGAGGGGAGGGAGAGTATTTTTATCCTCATGTGCACTCAGTCAGAGGGGTCAGTGAGTGCGATTGTTCCTGGACTGCCTGTCAAAACACTGCGGCTACCACAGCGCCTATTCATCTCCGCCCCTCTCTGCAAAACAAGCCGTACTAACATTCTCATGTAGCATGCATGTGCACATTAGCCCTCAAAAACTTCCAATAATGCTCCTCCAAAGCCTTGAACGCAGCAGCAACACAGCCTTCAGGGACCTGCGTCACTGCTCCACCATCAGCCGCTGTGTTTGGGTTTGACATGAACATGCACATGCAGCAAAGGAGCTGCATGTGCAAAGCAGCATGCACATAAACTTTCCTTACCAGCGAAAGGTGTACAGGGCCGCTGCCAGGAGCCACAGAGGAGGAAAGGATGGTCCAGTAGCCTCACCACAGCGTCTCCTTCTCCGTGTAGCACACACACTGCAGGGGCCAGAGAGGGACGGTCAACCACATGGCAGAGACACATGCACCAAGTATGAGGAAAACAAGAAGAGGTGGGGTGGGGGCACCGAGGGAGGAGGGGAGGAGAGCGAGAGAAGGTAACTAGAGTGAAATTGTGCATAACAGGGTGCTGGAAAGGGTGAGAGAGGGCGAGCGGAGAGAAGCAAACCTCTGGAGACAGAGGGTGTTGTTGAGTTTGAGGACAGAGCCGTAGGGTAGGAGTGTTCATGACTGAAGAACAGCACCATTATACTCCACAGAGGCAGCCAGCTCTTACACAACTACTCAAAAGAGTCAGTTTACTAGTTGTGTAAGAGCTCCCTATCTCTCTCCTGTTCACCCACCACCATCACCCACACCCTCCTGCCCCAACCCAAACAGGTTGTTTCAGGAGGAACCACGGCCTGTGTAGATTACAGGAAGAAGGGAGGGAGGGGGCTGATGGGTAGACGTGCTCTGACAGAAGACTCAATTTCCCAGGAAACCCTGCAACACAAAAACAGCACTGAGAGCCTCTGACTCTGCCGGCAGAATGTTGGGAATTGCAGTGCCAGCAGCGAACTATCGTTAGGTGTAATTACTGAGACCTGATTACACAAGACTGGAGTTTCTGAGGAAAATGTAATTTTTTTTTTTTTAAGGCAGCAAGTTTCAAAACATTAAAAAACAGTTCCTGGCAGGAGAAACATGTCGACACGACTCCAGAAACGTGTGGATAGCTTGTACATTTCTATAAAGTCAGAATGCGGTAAATTTATGATGCTATTAAAGACATCTAATATTCAAACTGTTTAACTTTTTATGAATCTGATGGCTGCAGCACTTTACAAGAAGTTGGGAGAGGGTCGGTTTTACCATTATGTGACATCATCACCTCTTATTTAACAACACTGTGGAGGAGTTTATGAGGAGAGGACACTACACTGCAAAAACTCAAAATCTTACCAAGTATAGTCTGGTCAAAATATCTCATTACACTTGATAGGTGACACAACCACATACATTAAATGTATGATTATTATTATTTAGTCACATTTCATTGATAAATACGCACATGTTTAAAGATATTGGCTCCAAATAATATAGTATTTTAAATTAACTTGCTCAAATATCACCCTGTAACCTTATTTCGGTACATGCTGGTCTTTAATCCGTAAGAGTGTCACGACTATACAGTAAGCTAAATGCTCCTGAACTGAAGAGGTTCACACTGTAACAAAAAATATGAAAAATGGAAATAAATACTATATTTTTAACTCATTCTGAGACATTTGCTAATATTACTAAAATAAGTTCAGATTGAGCTGCATCAGGTCATTTCTGGATGTTCTTTATCTAAATATGATGTTTTGTTTCAGAAAATAATAACCAGCAGAATTTTGATTTTTTTTTTTTTTTTTTCAATGGGCAGATTTTTTGACGTGTTACAAGCTAAAAATAAATAAAAAAACATATATTTCACTTAGTTTTAAAGTGGTATTTCTCCAGTGTCACTGCTTTTAAGTAGAATTTTGTCCCATTTCTTCTGAAACAGAACTTCAGATGCTTCAAAGTCTGAGATCTCAAGCATTGGTGGTGGTTGAGTGTCCTCTTTAAGCGACAGTTCAACCTTCAGCTGTGGGAGATCTAACTACCTACCAGTTAGCCAACAGGCATATGCTCTGCCTCCTCCACAGTCAGCACAAACTACTGTCAGCGCTGTAGCGTTGGAGGTCAGAATTACTTCTAGACCCTCCCATAAAGAGCCAGACTTCTAGATTTATTTCAGCATATGTTCAGCTGGGTCCAGGAGACAAGATCAGTAGGTCAGACACGGGCTGTGTTTCCTGCTGGAGTCTGGGTGAGGATGAAGATAATGATGCTGGATAGTGAAGAATGTGAGTTTAAGGAGCATGGTGATGGGGAGATGGGGTATGAGGAAAGTCTGAGGGGAGAAGAGGCATGCAGCTCTTTGGTGGAGAGGGACATCTGCTGGAAGCTACTCCACTGCAATTACACTGAGACAATAGACAGCCATAGCAATACAACCACCTGATATTTTGCAGGTCCCCATTTTGTCAGCAAACCAGTTTTGACCTGAAACGTTCCTTTTTTCAGTGTTTCTATTATCTTGCCTTACCTTCTGATGGTGTGAGTGGACAGAGAGATCACAGGAGCCGATCCATTCCATTGTTTACAGTGAGGAGGTATTATTTAGTTTCTTTGGTTATGAAACTGTTTATAATACACTTCTGCTACAGGAGGAGGGTTTGATCTGTCTAGGTGTTTTTATTTTCAATGAGGTGTTAATATGAGAATTTTCATTCTGATCTGGCTTTCAACCCATGTAACACTGAATATAAAGGTTCCTGTAAACCCAGGCTCTGTATTCTTACCAATGTGTAGCCATGGCAACGCAGCAAGTGCTTCAAACTCAGGCACACTGAATATTATGGTTCACAGCCCAGGTTCCCTCAGTGAAACAGTCCAGGTTCATACAGTGCAACAGTCCAGGTTTAGACAGGACAACATAGACAAGACAAAATAGAACCAGGTGCTGGATTCGAACTGGAGCTAGTGCCTCTTCTCAGTTGGTTCAATGTAAGAATGCCGTGCGTCTCCCCTGGCTGGAGATTCACGTCATCGTGTCATTACTTACATCTTGGTGAGTGTCCGCTTTCCCAGCAACACTAACGCTGAAACCATAACCACAATGGCAGCCAGTGCCCCTTTGCAGATTGTGCTACTGGACTTACATGGCTACCTTGGCATGCACACATGACTGCTTTAGCTGATTCAAGTGCGTTATAAATTAAATGTATTATTATTACTTCTCTGGACCTCTGTGGACAGCGATTGCATCCTGATTCTTAGTTAACACTGAAAGTAATATGGTAATGCTAGCCTGTGCTCTTCTAGCCTGTTAGTTTCATCCTAGATCTAGCCACATAGCAGCAACTTCACTGCAGCTCATCGCATTTTAATTTACCAAATTAATGAAACAAGGATGTTTATCTTCACAGGTAGCTTGACAGCTGATGGCCTGAAACTCATCTGCTGTGTCTCCATAGCATCTCTGAGAAACACCGAGACAATTTCACATATGTTTGTCATGTAAAAATTAAATGTTCTGTTTGGGCATTATGACATTAAAGCTTTAATAAGGCTCTACTGCAAACAGAGCTTTATTACTATTAACGGTCAACTTTAACAGACACAATAGGGAATATTAATGGTCTACTCTAACAGAGGGAGTAAATGTTTTGCAGCACCCCTGCACTTTTTATAAATACACATTTTCTGTTTTGGTACTCAAACACATCTATGCTTTAAGTATTGTAATATCTTCCAATAAATTAAGCATATTTTAGCACACATAACATCACAAAAACTTTCTCTTTTTAAAAAAGAAATTCTATATATATATATTCAAGAATTACAAAGGTCACAATAATACTAAAACGTACAATGCTGTGTAAATATTTTCAAAGAACTTTCTAATAGAATTAATTTTGGTCAGTTTTCTTCAGCTGTGCTGTTGTTATCGATTCTCTTTTCCTGTGCACAAGAATGAGAAATAACACTTACATAATACATCCACGTCTGACACAACTGCACGTTTTTATTATTATTATTTTATTGACCACACTTTATCTGACACTGTATTATTATAAGCTCGACTGTAATCAGTACCCATACAGTATGATTATATACAATCTAAAACTCCAATCAAACACTTCTACCTCTATACTGAAATTGAACACTCTTTAACTCTTCACCTGATATTGTATAATATTCCAACTCTAATCAGTACATATTTGATAGTATACAATCTAAAAATATTCTATATTGAATTTCATTTATCTCTGTACTGGAATACATTACCGTTAACACTGTACCTGGTGGTGGCTGTTTTGTATTCCACACTATAATCAGTACCTATATGACACTATACAATCTTAACACTTTATTTTCCTCTTCATATGCCTGTGTATTTGAATATAATACCCAACCTTTATACCTGATACTGTATTATATCCCACAATATAGTCAGTACCTATGAGATACTATACGATCTAACACTATTTTATTTTATACTGCATCTACATCAACACTGCAATATAAAACCGTTGAGGTAGATTTGTCTATTTTGATCAACAATATTTATCAGTGCAGTCTGAATTACTGTTGCTTAAAGAATGAATCTGACCTAGTCTATTTCCTGTGATGAAGATGAAGATGTTTGAGCTCAGCTTCATTTTGGTGTGGATGAGCTGCAGTCCAGCGGTAGCTTCATCTCGTCATCATGGCTGACGTTAGTAATTGTTAGCTGGAAGCTAACTGCTGTTATATGAACATAATCTGAACAATATAAGCTACTGATTTCAACTAGGCCAACATGTGGAAAATAAAACTTGCCAGGTTCTGTTGATCTTGGAGCAGTCATCTCTCTTGCTGTTGCAGAGCTCACGTTCCCCTGGAGGCCGGTCTTTCTCCCAGAACCTGGTTGAAAACTTTCGGTTTAGCCAAGTCATGTCACGTTGCCGGTGGTCCCGATAGGGTCTCTGTGCCCATTTGAAATATTATGGTTTGTCTTTGATTTGTTCGATCAGCTCAGTCTATCTGCAGACATGTCACGCTGTATTTTCTTCAACACTGACATTGTAACAAGAGGAGATGCTCAGTTTTCACCTCCAAGACCACCACTGCTCACTTCACATCCAAGCTAAAATTTTCATTATAAAACTATAGTTTTCTTTTAAATCTAGCAGACACGGCACCCTCTCGCTAAGGCTTCTTAAACATGATGGAAAAGGTTTTGAATTGTTGCAATATCCCCGCATCTGGCTCCCCAACATCACTGGCTCCTGCCACTGGACCAGCTTGTTCCTTGTTCACAAATAGCGCGTGTTTTCAGGGGCCAGAGCCAGTCTGCGGTGGAAACCCTAAGAACGGGTTCCAAATTAGGCCCTAGCTCGGGTCTGTCTCTCAAACAGCTGCAGTTGGAACGACCCCACAGTGAAACAGTTCAGGTTCACACAGTGAATCAGTCCAGGGCCACACAGTGAAACAGTCCAGATTGACATAGCGAAACAGTCCAGGATTATACAGTGAAACAGTCCAGGTTCACACAGTGATACAGTCCAGATTCAAAAAGTGAAACAGTTCAATTTCACACATTGAACACTCCAGGTTCAAAAAGTGAAACAGTTCAAGTTCACAAATTAAATCAGTCCAGGTTCATATAGTAAAACAGCCAAGGTTCACTCAGTGAATTAATATGGACAGTATGAATTTCGATGTACATGTAGACTCAGTGATGCGTTCTGGGTGTAGGCAACAGCAGCTCCTGTCAGTCCAAAAAAACGTGTGTCCTGACGCAGGTTACCACAGAGGCCTGAGAGAACTCTTTGACCTGCTCCTCAGCGTCTGCTCACACATTCAGATGTGGAACAGACATGTTGGATAGTGGGGGGAGTTTGTCATTGAGCGAGGTTATGTTGTTGCACTGTGGGTGAGGAGGTGGAAGGACCTTGTGATAATGAGGAGTAATGAGGGAAAAGTCGATCCTACAAAGCTTCCTTTGTGTCATGCTGAAGGTTTTATTTTCTGACGTTTCCTTTTTTTAAATCTGGTTATTTTCTTGACGGTGTTTTTATCAACTTCTTTTTATCGTGGCTCGATCCAACATAATTTCGTTCTGCAGTGCATCTTTGATGTAATGTCTGAATTGACAATAAAGAAATCTTATACTGATTCTGATTCTTCATCAGGTCTCTGACTGCAGACTAAACAATGAGGGAGGAAGACATTTGGAGGGAACGATGAGAAAACCAAGGTCACTTCTTGTCTGGTTCTGAGTGTGTGATTGTTCTCAGAAGAGGATAACGGGGAGAGCGGACACTGGTTCACACCTGACGAATGAGCAACCTCATTTACTGCCGCTCAGCTTCATAGATGAACAAAATGGTGCTTTCTAACAGTGCAGAAACAGCAGAACATAGAAAAATATAAACCTTCTCTGGTAATTACTTATTTTAAGTTAATGAGGTGCATTTGCAGAACCTTAGTAATAAGACATAAATAGCTGTATTGTCATTGTATAGAATACAACAGAGCCAGGAGTGCTGTTCCAGGTTGGTGCATTGAAAACATAAGGTAGGACATAAATTGAATTAAAAAGGACATAAATAGAAGAAATGGAACAAAAACAACCGCAAAAAACAACAACCACTACAAGACAACGCTAAAATTTCTGCACTGCAATCAATGGAGGGAGGTCATTTATAAGCTCTTGTCTTCAGCCAACTGCACTTAAAATCCGGAAGCGAGGATTAAAACAGAAGGTATATTGCTGATATTACAATTGTTGGGACCAATATTCCACCCAAGTTATTTTTGTTGGTGTTTGGTGATTTTATGGACCGTGGGAAGTCCATTTCGACATTTAAAATGAACTTACTAAACAGAATTATCTGTCTTGATACAACCATATAATAATCTAATAAGGGTGAAAGGATTATCGTAAAACATGCTTCACCAAAAGGTTGAGAAATATAATTTATATTTATTATTTTCCAAGAAACACAAAGTTTCTTGATGAAATAATAGTATTAGATTTTTTTCTGCAATATCCAAAGCAATAAGATCTTCCAAATCTTTTTTTCTTTTTTGGTGATGGCATTAAAGGGTTGCACAAAACAATCAATGAACTGGTTTAGAAAGTCGTTGATAACTACTGCATGCGATTTAATAGAAATTTCAAAAAAGTTTATGCTATTCTACACAGTTTTTGTGGGCTAGGACCAGGAGGGCCTTCCATTTGGCACATTTGGACAGACAATTGACCAAAAATGTGCCAAAATTGGGATTTTAATCATAGAGAGGGATTTTGGCTGCAGAATACCACATTTTTCACTATGGGGAGCTACATGCACATAAACCTACGGTTTTTAATCAAATCTAACATTATGCACAAAAAACATGGCAGTAATTATCTAGAAGCTTGATTATTGCATGTCGAGAAGTACTACTAGTATTTACCGGGCCTATAATGTCCTCCATGACAGCATAAATATATCCCCAAAAAGCCTCCAATCCCCTGCATTGATTGAACTCTTCAAATGAAATGTTACTCATTAATAATCTCAAGCTGTCCACATTAACTCAACCTAACAATTTCTATTAAGGCAGCAGCCTGCTCTAAGATCAGATCCCATAGTGACTCAATAATGAAGATAAATACAATTGTATATTTTTTTCTAAACTCAGTAATAAAACAAGACAGATAACCTTGTGTCAATTCATAAGAGCTCAATTTAGACACTACAGGACTGATGGTGAGGAAATGACTGATAGGAAACTGTTATTTATGTTTCTTATTTCTAATGACTAAAATATAAAAAGATTAAATTAAAAATATATCAGCATAACAAATTTTTATGTCTCCTTCGCTATCAGCATAGTTTCACTGAATCATTTCTAATAAAAATGTTTTAGTCACAGGCATCAAAAAAAGCCTGAAAACCATATTTTTCAAGTTACAAAACACAAATCTAAAATCAATTAGTTTTAAATTAAAACAGTTGAAGTAGATTGTTGCTCCTCATATCTATTCCTGCAGTCAGGAGCAGCTGCACCTCAGAAAACAGTGAGGTGCAAGAACAGCCTCTGTTGGTGAATTTCTCATTAAATTTAAGCAACTTCATGTGTTTTCTCGTTTTTAACGCAATAGTGTTGACACACGTTATAGGGCTGGATGGCGTGAATGCCCTCGCCAGTTAATTAAAACAAGCGTTATTTAATAATACATTAATTATACATCGTTTTTAATTGTTTTGATTGACGCAGGGACTATCGCAGTGCACTCTGGGATTTGTAGTATCTGTAGTGTTTGTGTTCTATACCAGCGGGCCAATTATTATAAGAATTTAATATGGTCTCGCGGGCTGGATATAATTGTTGTGCGGAACGGATGTGGTCCACGGGCCTTGAGTTTGACACATTTGACATGTAAGGGTTTTTATTTCTATAGATTCTTTTTGTCTGTTCCATAAACTCCAAGGTCTTTAAAGCACCATCTAGCATTCATACACTCATACAGTGGGGACAGAGGCCACCATGAGAGGTGCCAGCTCCTCATCAGGAGTGATAACCATTCATGCACCAGTGGAACAGCCATCAGGAGAAAACTGGGGTTAAGCATCTTGTTAAAGGACACTTCTGCAGGTAGACTACAGGGGAAGGAGATCAAACCACCGATCTCCCATTTAATTATTATTATCCCTTAGCATCAGAAAAAGTGAAGACAGTCATTTTTAATTTAGTGCCAAGTCACAACAAAGAACATTCCAAAAAGAGCAGGTCTATACCGACTCTTTATTCGACAATGACTCAACAATTCAACATGAGCAGCATCATGGAAACAGTGGAGAGAAACAAAGTACCCTTAACCCTGTGGTTCAGGATGAGGAGTCAGTCGTACACTAATCAGAAGGTGGGTGGTTCGCCATTCCCATTCTGTCTGTGCCGTTCACGTGATCGTATGTCCTTGAGCAAGAGCATGAAGACTGTTTTTCTCCCATAGGGCTGCAAACTGCTCCTCAGGAATGGGTCAAATTCATAGCGACAATGTCATAATTCCTTAATGATGTGTGAAAATTTAATTGTATTAATCTAGTAAAAAAAAACAGAATAGTCACAAACAAACGACCTATCAATGCTTCTGTTCAGTACTTTCTAAACCTGATGCAAGACTGAAATGAATTTAGAGGATAAATGAACATAGGGTACCTAACAAGAAAAACTATAAGATATGGAAGGCATTTAATAACCTTTTTCTGTGCTTCTCAGAGACACAAACAAAAGCCTTTCACCACACCTAGAGCAGAAACAAACACACACACACACTTTGACCACAGTGCCAATACTCATGCACAATAATACTAAACACACCCTGTTGTTATTCCCCTGACACAGTGTCTCTGTGTTTTTTCTGTCAGAAAGACTCGGATCATGTTTTCACCACCGGTTTAGGAATGTGGTGCCAAACAGGTCAGTTTGTGTGAAACACACAACTAAGGTGCTACTGCACACATGAATACACACATTATTAATTTTTCAGTGCATTATTTAGAGCCAGTAGACGCCATGTAAACATTTTCGAAACAGCTGCATGACAGCTTCGTAACAGCTTAAAAACAGCTTCACAAAAGCTTCACAGCAATTTTATACCATCTTCAAGAAAGATTCATGACAGTTTTATAACAGCTTATCAACATCTTCACAAAAGTGTCACAGCAGTTTTATAACAGCTCCGTAAGAGCCTCACAAAAGCTTCCTAGAATCTTCATATCATAACACTGATATACACTGATGCAATGAATTACGGCATACTCCCCGTGGCTCCTCGAATTATCACCACAGAATTGTTTTCTACAAGTGAAATCAGCTCCTCTCGGTTTTTCATTATGGGCAAGCTGGGGTACACATCTAAAAAAAATGCAGAAAAAACTTCAAAGCAACTTTATAACAGCTTCACAACAGATGCATAACAGCTTCAATACAGCTTACAGCAGCTTCATAACAGCTTCAGTACAGTTTGCAGCGACACAGAATCTTCATAACAACTACTGAACCACTTCATTACAGCTTCACAAAAGCTTCACAGTATATATAACAGCTTCACAAAAGCTTCACAGAAGTATATAACAGCTTCACAAAAGCTTCACAGTAGTTTTATAACACTTTCACAAAAGCTGCCCAGCAGTTTCATAACAGCTTCACAAAAGCTTCAAAACAGTTTTATAACACCTTTACAAAAGATATAAAACAGCATCACAGCTACACAGTAGATGCATAACAGCTACACAAAAACTTCAAAACAGCTTTGCAACAGTTTTAAATCCGCTTCACACCACCTTTATGACAGCTTCACAACAGTTTCACAAATTCTTCGTAACAACTACATTACTGCTTCATTACAGCACACAGCTTCACATCAGCTTCATAATAGCTTCAGTACAGCTTACAGCTTTACAGCAACTTCATAACAGCTTAATTAAAGCTTACCGTTTCACTGCAGCTTTATACCAAGATGCATAACAGCTTCATAACAGCTTCATAACAGCCTCAAACATGCTTCACAGCAGCTTTATAACACATCTAAAGAAAATGCAGAAAAAGCTTCAAAGCAAATTTATAACAGCTTCACAACAGATGCATAACAGCTTGATAACAGCACAGTTCCTCCTGAGAAACAAAACACTAGTGTGCTCCCGCTCTTGATTGCACAATCGCATACACTAAAACAACCCCACTTGAGGACAAAAACTCACAAAGTGGTGATCAGGTTTTACATGTTAACAGAAAACCAGAGGGAGGCAGAAATTCAATCATGCAGGGACATGCATGAATCTTAGAGATTATTTACTCAACGGTAAGAGAATCATTAATCCACAACAACCCAAATAAAATCAGTCTGATTCAAGGTAATAAACGTAAGAAACCTTTGGACAGCATCCTGCCTGGTTGAGGTCTGGTGCCTGAGGGGTCCAGAGAGAGATAGACCCCCGACGCAGTGGAGATGGTTGAGAGACTTCTACCATTATTAGCAAGGTAGAAGCTCCAGAGCCTCCATCAAAATAAAGGTGTATGTGGATACAATTTAAAAACCTTCTAAGGATATCACGCCTCTCAGGTGTGGACTAGAAATAGAAAATCTTTGCTGTGGATCTTTATTTTTGAGGTTAAATCTTTAAGTTATCATAATAAATATAAATCATGCGACCCTTTTAGAAAGATGAAGTAAGTTCCAGCGTGACCAGGCCCGTCATTTAGATAATGTACCAAAAGAGTTAAGATAAATACCAATCAGCCATTACTTTATAAGCATCGGCATAACATTTTGTAACTCCCCTTTTTGCTGCCAAAACAGCACTGACCAGGTGAATCAGTGACTAAACCTGGATGTCAGCTTGGACAAAAGGTCTCAACGGGATTCCAACCTTCATGGAGGGATTTGAACGTAATCCGCCAACACTGTAAAGATTCTTCAGCTTCACCCTCAGGCCCACATTAAAATTCCTCATGAAATGTTTTAGTTCATTGTTCTGAGGCTCAGCAAAGGCCAAAGTCTTGATATTTAGCTGAGTGGGAGTCAGCTTTAGAAAGAGCGGGAGTCAGCTTTAGAAGATTACTAAGTACTTTATGTACTTAGTAATTTATGGTAAATTTAATTACTTAAAGCAGACCCAAACAATTAGAGTATTGTGGTCCTACTCCGGTAGCTGTTGGTTTGTGGCTTGGTTTTTTTTTTTGGTTGTTTGTTAGCAGTAACGTATAAATACCACTAGATGGCGGTAAAAAAAATAACTGGATAGAGGTTTGTGAATGGCTGAAAAGGAACACAGAGGTAAGGCATCACGACTCACTCGGTTCGATATGGAGAGAACAAGTGAGCTGTACTAAAAATGGATCCACTGGATCCATGTTTAGTGGCTTAAGAGAGTAGATCAGGGAACCCAACCCTCCCACCAGGCCCCTAAGTGGAGGTCTGAAGAAGGGAGTTCCACCTGAAAGTCTGAATGAGAACCTTAATTTAAAGTTAAAATCAACAATCCTCACTGAATCCGGTATCCTTAACCATTTTACCTTAAACCGGTGGTTTACAAACTTTTTTCAATTATGTTCTGTTAGGATTTATTTTTCCACTTTGATCAGTATAAACACAGAAATACACCAAAGGTTCTTATTTAAAAACTTGAGTGTTACTGATAAACATTTACTTCAATCCATCACTAAACACATTTGACTGAGTGAATGATAGAATTGTTTTGGCTCTGGTTTCGGTTTTTTGCTAATTCCTCTGTCTATACAGCTGCTAAATTTAAGATGGAATATCTGATGATTTTTGTCTCCCTACACAAACTTCCTGCTCACAATTAACGGGATTACATTCACAGTTGGTAAAATGCTGACCATTAAAACTAGGTTACTTGACCTATAATTGCATTATTTTTGATTCTAACTTATAAATCAGGAAATCATGCATGACTGATTTTCTCTAAGCTAACATTAAAAAAAAAGGTTAGCTTAGTCCATGCCATTAAAAACAAACAAACAAACAGAACTCCAGAAGTTTTCTGTTAGGATATTACAGTAAATTACCAAAACAAACAGAAATTATGTCAGCTGGTTAACGGTTACATAGTTAAATGATGTCGTTACTGATGTTCAATGATGTCGTTACTGATGTTCAATAATGTTGTTACATGATGTTCAATAATGTCATTACTGATGTTCAATGACGTCGTTACTGATGTTCAATGATGTCGTTACTGATGTTCAATGATGTCGTTACTGATGTTCAATGATGTCGTTACTGATGTTCAATAATGTTGTTACATGATGTTCAATAATGTCATTACTGATGTTCAATGATGTCGTTACTGATGTTCAATGATGTCGTTACTGATGTTCAATAATGTCGTTACTGATGTTCAATAATGTTGTTACATGATGTTCAATGATGTCATTACTGATGTTCAATAATGTTGTTACTGATGTTCAATGTCGTTACTGATGTTCAATGATGTTGTTGGTAGAATTAAAGGCTTACAATAAGTCAGGCAATCGGCATTCATTTTTCAGTATATTTTTCTATTTCTGTATTTGTACATGTGGTGGAATGACAATAAAAGCCAAGTTGAAGTAAAACCCTCTGTAACTCTGTTTTAAGCGCAATATAAATAAACAATATTATTGTTAATGCTTAAATAATTTGGATAATTATGTCACACAAACTAGTCAGAAAGATTCAGATATACATCTTTATTCAGATCAGGACCTGAACGGATAAAAACAGTGAAATGATTTCTGTACATATTAAAATAGATGTTTCCTGCAGTCTTTGGTTTTTTTTTGTTTTTTTTTTACAAAAAGAGAGACTTTGTCACCTCTGTACAAAAATAATTTGTTTAAATCAATCACACAAGCCCTGTTTAATTTTTATTCCTTAACTGTGGAATAAAAAAAGTCACCAAAAGCTGAGATCAATAAATTTGTCACATAAACTGTCGTGTCTGTCTGCAGGCTGGAGGTCTGGACCATGTGACCTCCTTAAACACCTTTACATACCAAATTGAGCCCTCTAATATTTATTTTAACCCATTCAAGCGTAAAGATTCATCAGTGAAAGAGGAGAAAGAAATGCCAACATGTAGTAACACTAGAGATGGAAAGATTCAAATATCAGAAAGGAAAACTGTTACAGAGTAGATTCAGTGTGAAAATTTAGATTAAATGTGAATAAAATGTGCATGAAAGAACTTAAATAGGAAAAAAAAACACTTTGGGGAACGATAATAAAATACGTATACTGTTGGTTCAAGCTGTGTGACCAGTATGACCTTTGACCCAGTGGGCGGAGCATTAAGCTCAGAGCTTATCAACCTTTTTACCACCCGGGACCCAGTGAAACAGCACCAAAACTCCCCGGTCTGAAATTAATTTAAAAACGTGCAATCACACGTCAGGCGGCTGACACACATATACTGGTCCATCCACCCTATTGGATTGGTTCTGGATATAAGGAAGTCATTTAAGTTCGCACTAATACATCATTGAGAAGTAGAAGTTATATACACTGATGCTAAACTATTGCGTTCTCCTCCAAAATCAGGAATCTAATTTTATTGTGTGATTTCTATGATCTTTTCCAGTTTCCCCCTTGTCAGCAGTAGAATGTCGAAAAATAGATGTCAAAGCCTAAACCTTCATCAGCTGGAGGTGGATTATTTGTTTCTAGCATCTAAAATAAAAATGCTCAGAATCGTTTACTTTGTTTGACAGTTACATTCCACATACCAGAACAAAAGGTGAGTCTTCATGCATTCCTGGTACAGATGAAAAAATATGACAAGTAGCTGTCATCATTTATTTTTGTACTATTGTGGGCCTCCATAACCCTCACTGCTCCTAGTCTTTATAACCCTCATCGCTGCTGTTAGAAATCAATTCCATGTCCAAAAGAACTGTGACATTAAGAACATCCTTAAGACTTCCAGGCGTTTCATAAGAGTTAGCGTATATGGAATATATTCCGGGTTGATAGAGGCTGCCTGAGCTGATGAATCCATGTGTACATTCTTTATCATAAAATCCCATGAAATACAAGCTAATACTTATAACCCACTCCCCAAATCTCCACCCCTGTTCCTGATCAATCAATATATCTGCAGGTGAGAAGACGTGGCTCCGTCCCTCCACATGTAGACCTTCTCCGTGATCACGGTGCGGCAGAGAGGGCAGCTCTTCTCCCGGTTGAACCACAGAGCAATGCATTCGTCACAGAAGATGTGCTGCAGAGCAGAGAAGCAACCGTCAGTAACTAGATCTAGATAAGAGATGGACTTCATCATCTGGGTTAGGAGGACATAAGGAGTCTGGGGAGGTGTTCTTATTGCTGCAGTAAGACATAAGGATAAAAAGTAAAAGGGGAAATATTGGCTTCACAATGTCTGAAAATTCAGATAAAAGTTGTATAGGAATTAGTGAGTATCCATTTTCAACAAATATAAAGTTGAGTTAAATCCTCTTGCACACAAACATCGACCGGTCCACACTAATTCAGTTTAATCCGAAGAAAATTACAGCTGTACAACCTCCCCAATAAAAAGACAGAATTTAGTCTGACAAAAAGAGTTACGTCTCAGTTAGGATCAAACTCAACCATGGTTCGACCAAGATAACACACTTCTTATCCAATTGGGTTAGCGTCTTCTATACTAGTGTGTTTGTTTGTGTGTTCTTGAGTTTAGTTTTAGTTGTTTGGGTGTCATCCCTGTGCTGGTTAATTTCTTATTTTTCTTTTAGATATAAATCACTATATTTATTTGCACCTACCACACAGTGTAGGGTTGAACCGACATTTCTGTGACACGGTTTTCTCCTCTATAAGTTTAGTTAGGGGGCTCGGCTTTGCGGAAGTCCTTCTAGTCTTTCTTTTCTCAGGGTTTAGTTAGTTTCATACAGAGTAGTTAATCTGGGTTTTCTCTTGGGAGGACAGGATGATAGGAGGATAGGAGGTAGATAGTCAGGTCAGTAGGTAAATAGTTTGGTCAGTATTTAGATAGGTAGGTCAGTAGGTAGGATTGGAGGTAGATAGGTAAGTCAGTAGGTAGCTAGGTAGGTCAAAAGGTACTACAGTAGGTAGACCTGTAGGTCAGTAGGTAGGACAGTAAATAGATAAGTAGGTCAGTAGATAGACAGGTGGGACAGTAGGTAGGATGGTCAGCATGTCCAGACATAAACAGATCCACAGACAGATGGACCCTTTAAGGACCCCAAAGGAAATTCAAGCTCAAATAAGTGCTATAGAAATATGCGGCTCTCCCCGGGATAAGATTTTAATTAAAGATAAAACTGGATTCATTGGGGCTCGGGTTGACAAATACCCTCATTGGTACAGCCAGCCAGCATTGTACCAGTGGTAACTATGATAGAAACTGATGAGCCGCTGAAAGCAAAGAAGAAGAAAAAGGAGAAGCATCCCGACCTGTGGTGAAAGGTGCTGTGGTGCGTCTGCATTTACCTGACAGAGCAGAGCTCGAGGCTCCCGGTATTCCCCCTGGCAAATGGGACAGATGTCTCCAGCTTCGCTGCACTGAGTGCGAGTTGCTGCTGCACCCGTGTACTGAGAGAAGAAATGAAAAACACTTTCAACACAACAGCTCAATGTAAATATTTATACTTAACAGGATGTTCTTTTGCACCGACCTCACTCTTCAGGAAAATCGTCACAGTTTTCGCTAAAGACGTCCACTGTCCATACAAGCCTAAGAGCTGAGGGAGAAGAAGAAAAAGGACCTTGATGTGTTTTTCAACACTAATACTATAAAGATGTGTTTCTGGTTAGTTTGACTGATCCCACCTTCAGGATGAGGTAGATCAGAGCCAGAAGAACCCCCAGTGTAAGTCCAGGGGTCCCATCAGCCTCCTGGTAAATGACCAGGTAGCGGAACCACAGCGAGACCGGAGTCATGGCTTGGTAGACCTGACCCAGCTCCTCTGTCAGCATCAGCCACCGACCCTGGAGAAAGAAACACCAACAATATGATCCAGCAGCACTGCCACAACATCTGTGCATTAAAGATTTGCTCCTACCTGGGTTCTATAGGTCACCAGTGAAGATGGCAGCAGCAGGATAAGGCACTTCATCCCCATGAAGAGAAACTTGATAGTAAAATTGGTGACACCGACAGCCCATAGGACCTCCCAGAAACCCAGCGGCTCAATGGTGGGGCTGAGGAAGATGATGCTAGACGGAAGGATGTTTACATTCTCGTTATCTGTTAAGCAGTCTAGGCAAAAAGACTAAACCTGCTCTTCAGTCTGTTTTTCATCTTTTTACTGCCGTACTTCACAGAGATATTTGTGTGAAAAAGGAAGATTCCACCCGTCTTCCAGAGATCAGATTATAAGAGCAGCTTTATTTTATTTTCGGGTGTTATGATAATGTAGTTCCATTTTCTCTATATTTTTGGTTTCTTTATAGTTTCTTTTGTTTTATTGTCTCTATAGATTCAGTACCTCTGTAGTTTCTCTATACAGTGGTACCTCGGTTACCAGTGCCTTGCTTTGAGAGTATTTTGATTTACAAGCAAAGATTCTTCTAAAAATGTGCCTCACTTAACAAGTGGTGGTTTAATTTACGAGCGATTATTTTGCCTTATCAAGGACTTTTCTTGATACGAGCAAGTACCTGTATCTCGAAAGAAACTTGCTTGGCTTACAAGTGCCCTGCTTTGATTTACAAGCATTCTGTTTGAACAAGTGGAAGACGAGAGCGTTGGATTCCTTTGTGCGCCCCAAGACGAATGAATCTCGGGTCAGCCTAACTCGCGCACGCTCTCAGTAAGCGTCATGCACTCGCAGACTAGTATCCGTGCGCTCCTGCTCACTTAAGTTTGGATGGAATCAAGTGAGACAAAGTTAATTGAGCCGGAATCTGCTGGCTTTTATATCATTTATCATTGCTATTTGTTCGTAAAATTACTTTTACTCTGTATAAAATAACATGGAAAATTAATTTTTTATTTTTGGGATATGGAATGAAATAATGGGATTTCCATTCTTTTGAATGGGGAAATTTGTTTCGGTTTACGAGTTTTTGGGCTTGCGAGCAAGGTCTTTTCTCCATAGTTCCAGTTTCTCCTGTTTAATTTTCTCTATAGTTTCTTTTTTTCCTGTCTCTATAGATTCAGTAAAAGAAGAACATTGATGGTTTTGTTCCTTCAAGTCATCTGAATGTGTTTGTTGAAAGTTCACACATTTCATTTAGAATTTAAGTTTTGAATGAGACACAGACTGATCTGCACTGAGGGATGGTGTTCATGAGGATGGAGGAACATGTCGGACATAGCTCTTAAATGCGGAGACAAAGAAAATCTGACCGTCAGTTGAAGATGTGAGATTCTCCTTTCATGACAATAAAACTGGTAAAAACACGTGATGATGGTCGTCCCATAATCGAAAGATTGGTCTCAGCCCGTGACGCTACATGCTGCAAGTCTCCAGCTCTCCTTCACAATGACTTTACAATGTTGTGCTGTGTATAACTTGTACTTGTATGAGTAGTAATGAATAAAGTATGCACTATTATTATCTCTTGTAGGGTTGAAGCTGTTACCAGTTATGTCGTTATTTCAATATTACTCTGCTGATGTCATCAGTAAATAATGATTTCAAGTGAGGTCAATCTTACAGTCAACATCCACTCAGTCTTGTTTTTCCCTGTGGCAGAAGTGAGGTAACTCTTACCAGCGGTAAAGTGACTCTGTGAGAAAAGTGTAGTAGAGCAGGAGTGTGGAGGAGATAAGGAAGAGCAGCTGCCAGACACACTGCAGCTTTGAGTGACGGTCCTGAGGAAACAATGGGCAGAAATTAATCTTACAAATTTGACAAATGGATCCATTAGAATCGTAAAATTGGTTTGTCACTTAGCTGACCTGAAGAAAAACTTGAGTCTGAATGCCTTTATTCACGTACAGAAAAGATGTGAAGAGGCTGACACCAACTGCTAAACCTGGTGAAGGATGAGAAAGATGATGATGATGATAAAGATGGTCATGGTGATAATGAAGATGTGATTTTTGTTCTTTTTTGTAATTAAGAGCTTCGTTTAAGTGGTTCTCACCTAGAGCATGTTGGATGACCAGTTTAGCACACAGTATTACCAGAAATGGGAGGCTCTTTTGGAGCCAGCGGAAGAGATAGCGGAACTCAGACAAGGATGTGCTCGGTTCTCCTGAGTCCATATCAGAGTCAGACGGGTCAAACTCGGGCTCTGAGCCGGATGGGTGCAGCACCCGACTGCGCCCATGTGACTGAGAATGGGAGTGGGTGTGGGCACCAGCCCTGCATCTTCTAGTTGAGGTGGTTCCACCCGATTCCCCAACGCCGCTGTTCATGGATACTCGCACCTCACCGCTCCCAGGTGCTGCGGCACCAGGGACCGGGGCCCTGGTGGGAAGCTCAGGTTGCAGAGTCAGGCATAAACCATTGACTTGAGGAGTGCCAAGCTCAGGTGAATTAGGCTGCATTACAGCAGGGGACTCCCTCAGTTTCAGTGCTCTTCTGGAATCACTCCTTTGAAAAGAATATGCCTTGGTGATCACAGATTTACATACAGTTGTTATAGTACTTACTATTATATTCAAGATAGCACTTGTTGCAGCATATTGCACTTATCTTTGAGCAAAAGCTCAATAATTTAGACCCATTTAAGTGTCAACTTTTAGAATATTTATAGTTCAACGCCGACAGTATTATGTCAGGGGCCTCCATGGATCAGATTTGTTTTACCAGCACATCCCACAGATGCTGGACTGGTTTGAGATCCGGTGAATCTGAACTGGTTGTTGTGTTTCTAAAGCCATTTGTGAACCGTTTCTGCAGTGAGTCAGGTAGTGTTTGTCATGTGGAAGAGGCCAGTGCCATTTGAAAAATTAGTTTCCATATAGGGTTGACCTAATCTGAAGTAAAGTTTAGATACGCTACACTCCTCCCCCCCCCCCCCCCCCCCCGCCCCCCCCCCCCCCCCCCCCCCGTCCCCCCCCCGCCCCCCCCCC